>JAAXYW010000016.1:0-107166 GCA_036851895.1 Orthonychiurus folsomi | reverse complement strand
ACAAAAAAGGGTGGAGCACAAGAGATGAAGAACCGAAACCAAAATCCACACGGTCCACCTGCCATCTCCAGTTCTAGGAACACAACTTTTCCTGCTCAACATCAATCTTTTCCTTCCCTGGTAGCAAATAAATGTAATCTAGCAGTTCAATGTGGCTTAAATCTGGGATACTTATTAAAATATGCCAGTAATTATGCACCTCACTAGCTGTCGAATCGAAATATAAGGGGATTTTAGCAGCTCAACATATTGACGAAGTAATCACCATAAATGAACTAAAACTTACGACTATGTATCATCATAAAATGAAAATAAAGTTCATGGCAGCGAAGTTTTCAATACTAAATTTTGCAAAGCCGGCAAGTGTCAAGGCAATTATTTGCCATGGAAACCAAACTTAAAACTTGACGGTATTTTGTAAACTGAAGTTTTCCTTCTTGGAGAAACCATCCAAACAATCATTTGTGTTCTACATTTTCGGGAGCTCAGTTTAATTTTCTATTCACAATTTTGATCAGTTCAAATCCAAGTAATATGGCACCTATCAACAGAAACAAAGGTCGTCGAGTCCACGGCGCTGCCCCTACTTCTCGACTTCCACCACGTCCAAAACGGGCAGTCACAGGATTGAATCTTTTCGTGAAGGAGTTTATTAAAAAGAATCCCCCAAATCAAAAGAATCCGGTAAGACAGTTGATTATATTTTGAGATGCACTTTTGCAAATAAATTGTGTATGTTTTATCCCAGGGCTCAAGCACTTTGAAGAGAGCTGTTGCAGCATGGAAGAAGTTGAGTAAGGCGCAGCAGGACAGATATCATCGTCAAAGTGCTGCCTTGAACTAAGAAACGCAACCGAGATATGCTTGTATGGAAAAGGCAAAAGGAGTCTCTCAAGCGTCCAGCTAATAGCTACTGCTTGTTCACACAAGAAATGTGGAAAGTTTGTAACCAATAAATTACTAGTTTTTAATCAATTGGCATTAATAATTTCAACTTTTCTATATAAAAAAATAGAACCGAAAGATGCCACGGAATGGAATTCCTCTTTCCTTTGCTCGCATGTCTGCTCGGGTTTCCAGCCAATGGCACAACACTTCTGCGGTAAAGAAGGAAGAATTCAGGCAACAGTTTATGAACAACTGGGCAGCCTACGTTCGGAGGCGTGAAGAATTCCTTCAGAATTTGAAGTAAATTAAATACTACAAATTGAAATTATTAAATAAGGTAGTTAATTAAAAATTTAATTTAGCGAGAATGGCAATGCTCCAAAGGAAAATGTTTCCTTGATGGCGCAAAACAATGATGACTCCGCCGACGAATCCGATTCCGGCTACGAATCTTCCACATCTGACTAATGATGAGGATTGAAAAACTTCTGGACTATTTATTTATTGCACTGCACCTATATCCAAATTTGTCTTAGTTGAAATGCGATCGCACGTCGTACTCATGTGAAAAACATTGCTGTTTGAATTAAAATACGTCGTCTGCGACGAGAAAATTGTGACGTGAAAAGGAATTTGTTGAAAAAATTATTTCATTATGGCACAAATTACTTAACTCTACTAATCAGATTCTAAATACAGTATGACAAGGATGTGTCAGCGATAGCAAAATTTAAGCAATTAGAAAAGTTAGAAGTAGCAAGGTCAATGAATTCGAAATGCAAAATACTAAATTATCCGATTGCACGAAATCGGTTGATGATATAAATAAAATACAAGGTGTGATTTTCATACGTTTCATTACATTCAGCTTTTATTAATTAATGAAGAAATGAGGATTCGTTGAGAAAGTCTCTAAACTGACTAACTCCCATGCTTCTATTACCGAAACGAGACTACGTAATTTACTAATAACCGTATTACTAAATACTATTATAAAACAAAGGAAGTTGCACAATTGGAGAAATAACTAGCATGCAGGTTTCAATTAACTCTTGATATAGGATTGCTTATAAAGTGCAATTAATTATCAATTGAGCCAATCGCAGTACGATTACTTCTAAATAAATATTTGATAAAGTTTCAGGTTTCAGTCGAGTGTCCAGTTCGAGTCCGATGTCCGGGTCGTTGGCGCCGTGGCATGCAATTTCAATTTTAATCACAATTTTCTTTACTGACTCGAACGAGCTGCCAATTGAGTGATGAGAAGTAGCATTTTCTTGCGAGCAGGATACGCGGTCACTCCCAATGACCTCAAATCATCTTCAGTCAGCGTAGAGAACCAGCGCAAATCAATTTCCTCCTGAATAAATCGATCTGTGAAAACGCCATAATAAATAATTTTGTTTAAATAAAATTCAATAGAATGCAATGATGATGTTGTGTAGAATTGCTGAAAAGTAGCCTACCGATATATTTATCCAATCCGTTTTGAATCAGTAAAGTTGGTAAATCATTCAAAAGTTCAGCCAATGCAACGTTGGTCGGTGTCGTGGTGCACTCCAGTAGATTCGATTGTTGAGCACACAACGGAGTCTTTGCTGACATGGAAATCCCACCACCTCCATTCTCGTTAATTTTGCAACGGTTATTATTTGAGTCACTGCCCTCCTTGTTGGAATCTCCATGTGTGGTCCACAAAGTTTTCGGAGTTGAACCGGATGTGGACGGCAATTCACCACTGCTGTCCCCAGCAGCAGCACCCCCACTGCATTCTCCAATATCCGATGGCTGTGGTTGAGCACTTAAATCCGGCATTTCCTTCATCGGGAATAAACTAGTGTGCGTCTTGCTGAAGCCCATCCCAGACCATTCAGAATTTGGAGAGCGTGGATGATTCCCGATTTTGGATTGGTACATAGCTGAAAGATTTGAAAAACCTCACTTTGAAAATGATTCGGTAATAAAGTTTTGATAAATTAAGTTTAAACAAATACCTTTCATGGCCATAAACTTCTTCTGATTCAACGGAGTTGTGATATTCATTGAAGAAATACCCGAAGTGTCCGGTCCTTGCTCCGACTCCCCGTTACTGTCCGGTGGGCTCACCAAAATACTTGGATTTGTATTTGACCTTTCGTAGCCTGGAGCCCTCCTTGGATGATAAAATTCCCTCGGCTCTGGGAGTTTGAATAATGGACTATTTGTTGGAGTTTTCGGAACACGTGGTGATGACTCACGGCTATTGAAATTATCCTGGTAGCGGGGAAATCCTCCCCCACCGTAGCGTTGCGGTTGGAATTGTTGCATTGGATTTTGATTGAATTGACGGGGACGGATGTGTCCAAAACCCGGTGGTCCATTGTTTTCATTTGAGTTGTTCATGGGTCCAGTTGGAAGGACACAAGTGGAAATCGGTGGAGAGCAAAATGGACTCGCGAATGGTGTCGGTGGCCAAAAGGATGGAGACAAAACTGGGGACATCATATTCGGACTAGTTGGAAGCATGAGTGGTGGTAGTGGTCCGGGAGGATTCAAACGGTTTCCTGGAATAACAAAAAAGAGCATAATGAATTCATGTTTTAAAAAAGTTGAAGTGGTTATGGTTAATAAATTGATTGTGGATTTTACCCATTCCCGGAGGAGGAAACATTGGACGAAGGGCATAGGAGAGTGGAATGTTGGAAATGAACTTAGGCTCCTGACCCCCCAAAATAAGACGTCTAGCCTCATAAATACTGGCAGTATTTCTCTCGGCCGCAATTAATTGGATTGTACGACTCCGGCCTGGAACCGGTGGTGGAAGAGATGAGCCCGGTCCACCATTGACACTCCGACTGTTCCGATTGATGAGCTTCACATTCACATTCAACTCAGTTCCAAACAAACGAACGGATTCCCAATCCAAGGGATAATCATCTGCTAAATCAAATATCATTCGAAGTGGAAGGCAGCCCTACAGAGTCGAACAAAAGAAAGGACACATTTATACAGTTAGCAAGTAGATAAATGAACAAATATTTCAATTCCTCCAAAAGAGACAAATTAGAATATGTTTAAAGTTGTTGTTTACTTACAATGAGTTGTTGTCGAGCAAAGTAAACGCTGTTAATGTCCCCTCCGATGTAAATCCGGGAGCGTTTGATTTGCTGAATATTATTGTCCGACAAGTCAGGGAAAATAATCTTGGCTCCAGTATTCATCATGATCCCATGCACATTACTGTCATTCACCGCTCGTACGAAACTGTGCTGTACGGCGGAAATCTCCATAGTCGACTCAACTGTCAAAGATCCCAACTGAAAATTTAAAACAAATGCAAAATTATGAATACCATACACCAAGGTTTGTTGATCACGTTCACGCTGATGTAAAATGGTGTAATATTCAAATTACATGAGTCCCGGGAGCAAAATAGTTAACAATTTTTCCAATAGCGTCCTTGATCCGAAGAGAGTCAACTTCGCATCCTTTCACAGAGACGGTCGTCTGTTGCAGCTTATTTGGTGGATGAATTGTCACCTGGAAAGCATAAGGAAAAATTTATAAGTTTAAAACAAAAATTACAGTTACAACAACGGAATAATAGATTTCTACACAAAAACCAACTAAATTTAGGATACAAAAATTCAAATTAATGTCAGACCTGCACATTGTGGGATGTCTGGATACTGTCAATGAAAATGTGATGTGCGTCCGGATTCATTTGGAAGTCAAACGAAGTGTTCATCATCGGCAATTGGAACTGAAGAATGAGTGGGCTCAGCTCCTGTATTAATTTAATTTGTTTAACGTCAAAAGGATTTTGCTAGGTTCCGCTATTTCTATATCTCCATCCGCAGATGTAAACCAAAGTAACTATTGCATTTTGTTGTCTACTTACGCGAACACGAGCTCTGGCTTGTTCCACAGCCTGCAATGATCCACCAGCAATGGTAACTTGATTGCTTTTGTGATCCTTGGACATCCTATTCGAGTCAGGGAAATGAATGTGGCATCCAGTGTCTTCCATTACTTTACGAATAGTTGCTCCGCGACATCCAATCAAATGCGAATGGTCAGTGTAACTTATTTCCATTTTTAAAGTGATACGTAAGTCCTGTCGAACAAAATCAATCCACAAAAACAATTAACTTGTGAAAATGAAAGCAGTAAATGGTTTAGGGAGATAACATGCTATAAAGGATAAGGGATTGGCTACTTACACGATGAGGTCCGAGGTCTTGTAACACTTGTGATTTTGCTTCATTCACTTCATCTTGATTGTGTCCATAAATTCGCACAAACAAATCTGCAAATGATCACATTTAGATTACACAAAATTAAGGTCATTTTATATTTCACAATTTTGCAAGGAAAAGATGAACCAAACCAACCTTTCTTAGTCTTGGCTCCTATTTTCATTCGAGATGGCCACTGAATATAAGTATTAGTATTATCCATAAGCTGAAAATGAGAAAAGGATTCATGATTAACTTACTGAAATCACATCAATAAAAACGTTAACTTTAGTCATCCCACTCACCGATTCCATGAAGCCTTTCTCGGGTACATGCTCCCGTTCTGTAGTAGGAACAGAATATTTTTGATTACTAGACAATTTGATTTTTTCAAGGAGGGCAGACACATGCTCCTTGTAAGATGAGCAATACATCACGCAGAATGTAATTTAACACTTTCCTGGCTAAACTTTGCCAAAACTAAAAACTTAATCCAACAAACAGCCTACCACTTGTCAAGTTAAACGTGAAACAAAATCTCAGATCTTTGTCAAAAACTCAGAACAAAACTTAAATCCAACTGCCCTGGTCACTTTGTCAGAGAAGAATGGACTTTAAAATTGTCCAGATGGAACATTTAAACATTCAAAAGCAAGCAACGGGGCATTGACCCCTGTAGGTAACTACAAAAAAAGAAATCGGTAAAAACAATATTGCGAATTTCTCATGTTTAGGAGTAAAGCCGGAGTCAGAGTTCATTGACCATTTCTACAAGCAAAGTGCATTTCGTGCATAGTTTCTCAAAGTGCTAACTATTCAAACTACAAACTAACGCCATTGTCCGTGCACAACGTTTGTGATTATTTATGATTTAAATCCAAAACAATTGATGGCAGAGAAAAGCCAACCATTAGTTTGCCTCCAAAAGTGAAGTACATACAACAGAAGCCTTTTAAGCATAATTGAATTACAAGCTTAGTCTTAATATGAAGATTTGTCAGCAAACGGTGATTTCAAAATCAAAATTACCATAAGCATTTCATAAGTAAACTTTAGTCTTTCATTTGTATGAGTCGCTGGTTGAATTGGAAGAGCCGTTGTTTGGCTCGACGTATTCCCACGCTTTCAATGGTGCGGATCATTGACCCCGTGCGTTCCCTCCAAACGCACCTAGTCCACATGCATTTATGCATGCATGGTTTAACATTGACTTTGCACGTAAGATTTGCTCAATTACAGTAGAATTCCAGATCCACAAGTAGAATGTCATAACATTACGTCAATTTGGTTTTTAATAACTATTCAAATTCAGCACGAAACATACTCCAAGTTTGCGGTCGGATTGTGTTCACATCAACACATGGGATAGGACATGAACTTTCAACTGAATTTGAATCCAAATAAAAATAAATCCCGATGACCTTTTCCAATTATTGTCTGACTTGAACATTCTACCGTTAGCTTTCTTGGCTTTGACTATATTCCTCCGTCTCGGATAATAATAAACCAAACGTTTTCTGTGCACCTGGCCAGGGTTTCCCTGTTTTATTTTTAAGTTTTTACGCTTATACTGTGCTGAGTTGGGAACAATCCCTTAATTTGCATCTGGAGTGCGGAAGTGAGTCTAGTCTGACCTTTGTGAACTCCACCACCACTCACATTACCGTTGGAATCCGTAACAATCCATCTCATGCAAATCCCCTTATCAAAATGAAAGGAAGGTGACTGACCGTGTAGAATGAGGGACTCCAGTTTCTTGCGACTCACACGAACATCATCCCGGATCGGCCCAGCCCCAAGTGCACTCAAATCCTCACGAGACAAAGACAAAAGTGTGGCATTGTCCGATGACTCAGAAATAGTGTCAGAATGATGACTGTGACCCCCGTCTGAAATATTGCTTTGACTCATGTGAAGGGGCTGAAGAGGGAATGGCATTTGGAACATTTTGCTGAAGGATTCTCAAATCTTTTTCCGTCCAGGGAAATTCTGTAAAGGAAAAGAAAGTGCGGGGATTACATTTTATGTACACCTCTTCGTGGATTTTAATAAAACACTTAAATGCCAGTTTTAATAAAGCTTTTTGGAATTGAATGTAGGGAATGTGATTGCTATTTGTCTAGTTTATCACAAATCATAATTTATTTTAGGATGCGCGTGTTTCAAAGATCACGATGTGCGATTACTTTCTTGACCTTAAATTAATTTCACATAATTAGTCATTCAACAATTCCCAGTGCTTTTTTCCCATGCATGCCAAGTTCCCTATCTCTTTATCATTAAGGATGTGATATTCTCGTAGCCCAACGTTAGCTTAACATTGAGACCCGGCCCTGTCCTCAAGTTATTAACATCTACATCACCATTAAATACGAGATTATGAGCAGTGCAACTAATTCTAACTCAAGGTTACTAGAGCAAAAGCAAATGCCCATTAATAATTTTAAAATCCAAAATTGAAATTTCCATTACTGCTTAGATCAAAACTCAAAATCCAAAAACTGACTTAAACAGGTGAAGTTTAATTAATTACCCTTACCCTTTAAATCCCAAATCGAGTAAGAACGAATCAAATATTTGTTTGAGAAACTGCGGACCTCTCTTTGATTCCATAGAATAGGTACACAAACAAGCAGTCAACACTCAGAGTTCACCCAAATGCTAAACTGACTTACTAAATTTCAAATTTGTCTTGACTGCAGTCCAAATTTACTCCCGTCAAGAGCCAAGTATCAACTGACCAATGACTTCCCCTCGTCCTCCAACCAACCACTCACCAAGGAACTGGGGAGTCAGTCCGTCGGTCCTGGAAGTCCGCCCCGGTCCCTTTCGGCTGGAGGCTGAAATCCAAGTTAATTCATGAATCCATTCCTCCGCTGCTGCTGCTTCAAATCAGTAAAGAAATTGAAAATGGGATGAAATGGAAAGGAAGTCCTGGTCTGGATGGGCATTGGGGATAAGGGGGCAAGGCCTTCGTCTCTCTCCTTCAGTCCTATTCAAGGGAAGTTCCGATTTCCTGTTCACCTCCTTGCTGGAGGTCGTCACATCAGTTATTAATAATTTCTACCAGGTACAAACAATAAAATCGAATCCAAATGCCACTGCGAAACACTAACTCAGTTCAAAACACTATGGGGGTTGACTAGAATTTTAGGATTTGTGAACTAAAAGAACTAAACTGAGTCAGGCCACGGAAACCAACCTCGACGTGGCAATGGCAAGGCAAGGAAATGAATACAAACATGGGTGAGGGGAAGAGGGATGTATCGTAGGCCAGGGAAATGGTCAATTTGTGGTAAATCCTTGTCATTTGTGAACTCTGTTCAACCCATGCTAATTTCCAGGACAGGAGAGCGCCTTCGTCTAGACGTAGGGACCCAGGATTACGCAAATCGGAGGAGTGCGATTGATAAGAGACGTTTTTCCTTCGGGCACTGGCGACTGGCGAATTAGAGGTCTGGCAATTCGTGCATAAATTAATTCTTGTGTAAGTGATCTTTCTTAACCTGATTCGTACCCCCAGACCAAGAAAAGTGGAGAAAAAAAACTTGAGTTACACATTGTAAATATCCCAAATAAATTTGCAATTTTTATTCGGAGTCGGATGAGACTTTATATTTTGAGAGCATCACATATTAAGAATTGCTTTTAAATGCATCACATTTCGGTGGGTTCGGTGGGTTCAGGTGGGTTTTGAGCATCCGTTTCAATTTGGAGTTCCTCCGCTGGAATGTCGTCCGGAATTGATTGGGATTGGGAGGGAATGGTGGAGTAATTAGAGGAATTGCTGGATGCGGATCCGGATCTGAATGAAAAGTGATTCAAGGTGTAGATGGTAGAATCGGACATACTCCTTCGGGCACCAAATTGACCAAATTCATCCCATAGGCCAGGGGCTGAAGGTGAGGTGCCAGGAGGTCGACAAGACAGTCGAGATTGTTGGAAATAGCATCCGACGGGAGGGATTTGTGGAAATATATCGTCAATCTCCTCCTTATCCTCTTCTTCGCATTCGTTATCATTTACATCTTTGCCTTCCTCCTCAGTCAAATCTCCATCTGCTCCAATTTCTTCTTCTTTCTCTTTTTCTACTTCTTCTACTACTTCTTCCAAATCCTCAAGTAATGGACTGCAGAGGTCATCCTCTTCCTCACATTTGTTTTCATTTGCTGCTGCCGCAATTTCCTTTTGTTTTTCCAATTCCTCAACTGATGGGACTTTGAAAAAACTCTCCTCACACTTGTTTCCACCTGTTGCAGCCGGTTCTTCGTCCGATCCCTCATATGTACCAAAAAATATATCCTCGCCATTCGTTGTTGTTGGTTTTTGAATCGGTGCTTGAACCTTCCACCCCGCACGCTTTTTCTGGGGTTGAGGTTTGGCTGGTTTTTTCTTATTGCTCGTTTCATCCTCGACGATTTTAATCAAACACTGGCGCATCTTTTTCATTTTTTTATAATTTTTCTTCTCCTTTGCATCTTTTTCCATGGCTTTGATTTGATTGATTGTCTGTTCCAGCTCAGCTTGCCGCTTCACTTCCTTCTCCTTCGCAATCTCCTCCTTCCGTTTAGTGATGTATGCAGGAACTTTCCCGTAGCCTAAATAAACAAAATTAATTTGCACAATTTGCAGAAATCCCATTGGTTGAAAGTATAATGAATCTAAATCTGACCTTTTCTGCTTGCAAATGTCGGCGCTGGACGTACTCTGTCCCCTTTCGGATGATCCACAAATTTAACCGGCGGGTCGGGCTTCTTGATTCTCCTCATTTCCTTCACATTCCTTTGCAAGTAATTGATTTGATCCAAGCAAGTCAAGGATCGGGATATCCCGATCCTGTATTTACGGACTACCTTGCAATAATCGCAATCACAGCTCGTTGTTGAATCCCAAGGAAGAGACTCATTGGACAATTTAACACACATACTCATACCTTCCGAATCACCTGAGGCTGGAGTTGGTGGTGGTGGACTTGCGGTTTCACGAGGCTCTGCAGTGGATGGTCTTCTGGCCTGGAAAAAAATATTACAATCCATGTTACATACAAATATTACGGGGAATGCAAATGTACAGTTTTTGTAAATTGCAAAATGAAAACCATTAGTTGCTCACCAAGAAATGTTTGATTGCGAATTCATCCAGCTCCAAATTTTGGAAGATTGGGTGCTTAGTATACTTATGGCGGGGAATTGGACGCATTTGATAGACTGCATCATTGTCAAAAGTCGATGGTGCAGAGTTTCCAATTCCGCTGTTTTCGTTGGATGGCGAAGATTCAGCTTCAGTGTTGTTGTCACCATCCCCGCTCATTTCATCCGGGTAGACTTCTTTGGGAATCTCATGCCTGGCTCTTGCGCCCTCATGTGCAGATGATGAATCTTCTCCCGGCGACGGCTCTCTGGAAATTTTAGTGGTGGGTAATTTAAAGGATACCCTGTGCTGACGAGGGGATCTGGCAAAATTCGGATCAGGATGACAGTTCATTTGATTCTGAAAATGACGCAGCTGGACTGGAGGCACTTGAGTTTGTTTTAGGAATTGGTGAGGATGAAGATATTGAGACTGACATTGCGTACTCTGGGCTAAGCCACAGTTCATGGAAAATGGTGGAGAATACGACCGTTGTTGTATTCCGTGTCCGTATTGTCCCAATATGGAAGATTGGGGTGGAAATTGAAAGCCTTTGTTGTTTTGAATTTGACTCTCTTGATTTGCGATTATTGGGAGAAAGCTCCCTTCCGGGAATTGTGAGTTGGCCCCGGAATACTGACTCAACTCCGCCTGGATTATCTGCATTTAATTTAGATTTTTCTTAACTTGTTGCAAGTTTTAATTTCTGGTGAACCCATTAAAATTTCTGGGCCTAATATTTTAAAATTACGTGGTAATAACCTGTTGAAATGCATGGAGCGGCTCAAATGGACCACTATTTGATGTGTATTGCCAGAAACCCTCATTGGGGTTATTGCTGGCCATATATGACGGACTCTGTTCAGAAGTCGTAAACGCACTCTCGGAGTTCCATAGAACTTTTCTATTTCCAGCGGGGGAATTTCCGCGGCGACTACTCGAAATGTTCAATCCAGTCGGCTTCTTCGGATTGCTCCCAGACTCCTGATTGTTGTTTCGACTTCTGGGCGATCTGTGTCCCTCAAATTCATAGCCGGAATTCTTCCCTGCATATTTTTATTTTATTGCTCGTAACATTAAAATACTTTCTCTTATTACACACTTACCTGACTGGTTCTGCCTCTCCGTTTTGGTATGCGTGTGGTTGTTGATGTATTCTCCACAAGCCTGTGTCGCAAGTTTTTTCTTTTCATCCTGATACGGAGTCGGTGGAGGAAAAACAGTAGAGAATTCATCCCCGATCTGCTTCTCAATTGGGATTTGATTCTCAATGAAACCTGGACACGTGAATGGACTTCGATCATAATTGATATCTGCTGCTGCATAGGCGTAGAAACTTGTGTCCGGATTGACCGGTGGTGTCGGTGGCGGCGATGGGAGTTGAACATGATGCGAAGATGCAGGCATCTCGGTTCCACTCGACGTCCCGACTCCAACGGATCTGGTGCCCGTCGGCAACTCGTTGAAATCAACGCTAACAACAGTATAACTTTGACCAATGGCTGAAGAATTAGAGGAATCCATTCCTGGGTCCCCGAATTCAACAGGCTGTCCTTGCATAGAATAACGTGAGCTACGAACAGGTTCCGGATCAGGCATATTATTTTGTGCCCCATTCAAAAGCACCATTTGATTCATCAAAACCTGTCGCCCATCCGGAAACAGTTTAACAAATCCAGTGCCAGAGCTATTCGGGACAATCGTGTAGCTGCCCGTCGTGTTCAAATTTTCATCAATGATAACCCCAACTTTTTCAATGTCTTCTTTCTTCAGATCAAATATTCCAGCCTTCGGGTTCGGCTTCGAACGACGTGGTCTTGGGGCCGATTCGCTGTCTTCGCCAGAAGTTGGAGGAGGTGGGTGTTTTTTAAAATTATTGGAGTTGGAATGCTGTGTCGGACCATTGTTGCCCTCCTGAGTCCGGTTCTGGGTTTTAGGAGCAGGTGACTGTCGGTTTCGTGGCTGGCGGGGAACTTTGGATTTGGATTTCGACCTCGACATCATCTTCTGGCGATGTCGTTCGTATCTCAAGGCTTCTTCACGAGGTTCCCATCCTTTCGCTTTAATGTATTTCGCGACCTTAAACCTTTCTTGTGGAGGATCCGGCCTGGGAACTCGCTGTAGTAGAACCTTGTAGTTTTCATCGCTATCATCATCTGTTGTATTGGAGGTCTTTTTAGCTGTTTTGAGTCGTCGAGGTCCACCCATATTCGGGGGTCGTGTCGAATTGGTGCCAGATTTTCCGCCTGGGTTTGGATTCCTCCTAGGCTTGGGCTTCGGTATGGTCACAGGAACATTATCCTTGATTTCAGCTCTTTCGGTAGCCTCCGCTGTTGAATTTTGGACTGGGTTCGTATTGGCATTCGGATTTTTCATAATTCCTGGTGGCCGAGGATCCGTGACCGGGGTCATATTCACAGCCGCAGCTGCGGCCTTGCGAAAGTATTTCGACAGTTCGGATTTCAAAATCGGGATATCCGTGGAAACAAATTGAAGGTATGTAGGTTCCGTTGGCCCTGTTTCCTCCGTATTAATTTCGGCATTTCGACTTGGAGTATTGTCCTGTTTTTTCTGTCCAGACCGATCCGCATGATTTTTATTCTCCCGATTGACGGGTACAGGACGTTGTGGAGTTTTTTTCAACTCTCGGACGGCACTTTCAAATGTGAACACTCCAACCTCCTGATGAGCTGCTATAATTTGACTTTTTCGGATTGGCGGATAAGGTTTTGGTTTTACACTACTGCTGGCGGGTTGCTTGTCGAATAACTCTTTTTGAGATTTCATTCTCCTCAAATTACCATTCCTATCCTCTTCCGTTATTGGTGGTGGAGGTGGAACTTCTGCATCCTCATCAGACTGTTGATACTCCATTAACCAAGGCTTTGGGTAAGGTCTCGGCACATCCATGAACATTAATTGAGTTTTAACCCGTGATGGGGCGTGTGGAATGTAAGGTCTTTTATCCCCACTGGGCTTCATATGAAGACTCAGTTTTGTACCAACGACTTGTGGCGGCTTCACGTTCATAACGTCAGGGGGAGGTTTATTCCGATTTTCTGGTTCTGTGCCGGCGAATCTTACACCTCGACGCAAAGGAGGATTAAGATTTTCAAGTTTTGTTTTCTTGTCCATTTTTCCATTTTCTCTTTTCGACTGCTTCGGCTCTTGTCGTTCACGCACGATGACAGGCCGATTTTCGTTTTGAGCATGGAGGCTATGGATTGATGGGGCATTTGATTGATGAGTGGGCATCCAATATGAGCGATATTTTTCTTCAAGAATATTATTTGTTCGCCAAGGTTTTGGGTAGTCTCGATTTCTCTTTGGTGTGTAATTTGATCCAGGTGCATTTTGGAATCCCGGTTGGGGCTGGATACTGGTGGGCGGAGGAGGATACGGAACACGGATATTGTCATTATTATCCGGATTCCAATGGACTTGACTGTGAAGATGAATTCCACGTGCATTTGCACTCTCAAATGCTTTTGGTCCCCGCTCATCTCGATGAACATTTTTACTAAAGAATTCATCCATGTCACTATCGTTATCCATAGTCTTGAGCAGAGATTGTGGGACAGTATCGGCCGGTGTATGCATTGGAACCGGAAGTTCCTTGCCGTAGGGTGCACGTATAACTTTCGTAGAATTATTCCATCCTATTTTCATAATCCGGCTCTTGCTTCTCTCTTGCTTTCCATTATATCGGGGTGGTTGAAGATATTGAGGTTGATTTTCCATCATGATTTTCGAGTTTAAAATGTTAATTTGAACGACAAATTTATCTGGTTTATGTGCAAGTCTTTAAACTTTAAGCCAAAAAAAAGCTTTATTACAACTCACAGAGAATTTGAAAGGGTATGTGAAAAAAATACATTACAAATTGTACCAGCCAATTTGCTGGTCATGATTATGACACTTCTTAAAAATTGCTAGCGTGCAGATGGGTCTGAATATTAATCAATTCGAAAATAAAAATATCGTGACTAAGGTGACACGTGTATTCGATGCATCGTTGCCATCTCATGTAATTTTTAGTTTAAGTTCACATTGAAAAATGAGGTCCGTTATCCGAAGGCATGATTAATCGTATGTTCGTTGTTTTTTTTTGCTTTTTGCACATTTAGAGCACGATTACGTATTTTTAATATAATACATCCATCCGACTTCCCGTTGCCATTTGCCGGAGGCACCGATGTTCAAGTGAAGTAGGTAGTAGTGTGGAAAACCACCATCAAAATATTAACCCCATTCAAAAATAGTGGCGGTTGTGGTAATCCTGCCGTGCTTCCCTTCGTGCCTTCATTCCTTGTTTTGTCACAGTGACCAATTCATTGTTGTAAGTAGTCGACGTGTGCATATAGTACGCATTCCAGAATACACGTTAACCATTTCTAGTTTACAAACTGACAATAACATTGAGCTATTTTTATATCCAGGCAAAAAAATTCTAGTTATCTAATTCCTCATTTATTTGCTGCAGGTGTCCGAACCACATCAAACCAACGGTTGACGGTAGGATGGAACATCCGACAGCCTATGATTTGCTGAAGGAGTCCTTTGAAAGCAGCAACCAACCAATAGTGACATTCAGTCGGGAATTGGACAAAGTCCTCGGCGGTGGAATATTTTTCAAACAGATCACCGAAATTTTTGGAGGAAAAGGATTGGGGAAAACAACGTTATGTCTACAGCTGGCCCTGAACATCCAAATCCCGAAATCACTCAGTGGAAAAGAATCAGAATGTCTTTTCATCGATACCGAAAATACATTTGTTGTTCAGCGTCTAGAAGTGATGGCCACAAAACTTGCCGAACATTGTCATTCCGTTTCTTCGATGCCAATTAACCTAAGTGCAGACTCCCTCATGGACGGGATCCATTACATGAACTGTCGGAGCACTACTGAATTAGAAGAGATAATTGAGGCATTGGATGAGTATTTAACTGAACATTCAAAGATCCGACTAATAATCATTGACAGCATTGCTTTTCCGTTCTACACCGTGGCCCCGGATTTCGACTCACGAACAAAATGTTTGTACACTATGGCACAAGGGCTTCGCGAGTTGATGAACAAGTTTCGTTTGGCCGTCGTCGTTACGAATAGTATGACTACAAGATTTACCAAGGAAGGCCAAGAATATTATGTGCCATATTTAGGAGAAAGTTGGGCTTATGTTCCGAACAGAAGAATCCAGCTGGAATGGGAAGGTGATTTCAGAAAGGCGACTCTTGTCAAATGCTCATTTACAAAGCCGGGTACTACTCACTATAGAATTCTGGCTGAAGGAGTACGGGACTAGTTAATAGTAATCTGTCACTTAATTCTGAGTTCTGACTTTTGTAAAAGTTTGGTTTACATTGCTAGTAAATTACAATTATTAACTAATAGCGCAAATAATCGATTTATTGTCTTAATTTTTAATTATAGTATAAATGGTAAAGTATGTATAAAATCTTCGCGATCTAAATTTAATAATAGGGCAAGGTGCTCTGCCCAAGTTCGCCAATTTTTTGCATTGCACCATTTGCGACGGCGACGAGGTGGAAATGATTAATCCATTGATTTAACGTGGAGAGAGCGCACGGAGTTTGAACTCATCCCGCGTCCTTCTCGAGCCTTCCGTCCCACCGCCGGTGTTGTACAGTCGCAGTTGCGAGTTTGACGGTGAAGAGTTCGTCCAGTGCCTGGAATCGAACAATTGATTTTGAACTTTGCTCCATTCAGCGAAAGTCCGGTGAAGCAGATAAAGTAACTAATTCGACTTGTTGTAGTATCGCCCTTAATTCTTGAAAGAAGAATGAAGATTGAGGAAGTGGCAAGTACTGCCAAGATCCAAAGGATCTCGGCCCATTCCCATGTCAAGGGACTTGGGTTGGATGACACTGGGACGCCGATTCCAGAGGCGGCTGGATTGGTTGGACAAATGGAGGCTAGAGAGGTTAGTAATTTTATTTATTGTGCTATGAGGATTTAATCCAATAAAATAAAATCGTATCTTGCGTTTAATCACCGCACTATATGGCTCCCTGCTAATTTAACGTTAGAAATATTTGTATAGTCCGCAGGGATTGTGGTTGACATGATTCGTATGAAGAAAATGGCAGGGAGAGCAATACTACTGGCCGGGCCCCCTGGATCAGGGAAAACAGCAATTGCACTGGCGATTGCACAGGAATTAGGAAATAAAGTTCCTTTCTGTCCCATGGTCGGCTCTGAAGTATTTTCATATGAAATAAAGAAAACTGAAGTTCTGATGGAAAACTTTAGAAGGGCAATCGGTCTGAGAATAAAAGGTAAAAATAGATTAACAAATTCTTGCATTATACAAAAGCATGCGGGAATAACCGAGTAACGGATCTTGCGGAGTACTTGTAACGGATCCCGATACCCGATCTAAGATAGAGTCTGAACGAAATAATTTGAATTTCAGAGACAAAAGAGATATATGAAGGCGAAGTTGTGGAAATCACTCCAATGGAAACTGAAAATCCAATGGGAGGTAATCTTAGCAATATTATTTGCACTACGAATTCTGACGTTTATGCATTTCTAAACCAAATCAATTTCTAGGGTATGGAAAAACGATCGCGTACGTCATACTTGGCCTAAAGACAACGAAAGGAACTAAACAGCTTAAGCTTGACCCAGCTATATATGACTCTCTTCAAAAGGAAAAGGTATATTCTTTTGTTAATATATAACAATTCTCGATTGGCTGATTTGATTGGCCTTTGATGATTCTTTGGTTAATCATATTCTCATATTAAATTACTTTGACCAGGTGTCAGAAGGCGATATAATTTATATTGAAGCCAACTCTGGAGCAGTTAAACGTCAAGGACGAAGTGATGCCTATGCTACCGAGTATGATCTAGAGGCAGACGATTATGTACCACTGCCTAAAGGGGAGGTTCACAAAAAACGTGAAGTCGTTCAGGACGTCACGCTTCATGACTTAGATTCAGCCAATGCTCGCCCTCAAGGGGGTCAAGATATTCTCTCTATGATGGGTCAACTAATGAAACCCAAAAAGACGGAAATCACAGAGAAGCTGAGAAAAGAGATTAACAAAGTAGTAAACAAATACATTGACCAGGTGAGCAAATTTTGTTTTATAAATGTCTTCATTGCATTATTAACAAAAGCTGGAAAAACCACACTACTAGTACAGTAGTAGTACAGTGATGTGTGCTCTATTGTAGGGTATTGCAGAGCTGGTCCCAGGCGTATTATTTATAGACGAAATTCACATGTTAGACCTGGAATGTTTTACCTACCTCCATCGTGCCCTTGAAAGTTCACTGGCGCCCATTGTAATCTTGGCTACCAATCGAGGACATTGTGAAATTCGTGGGACAGAAGACATTGTCTCACCTCATGGCATTCCAATGGACTTACTTAATCGGCTCCTTATAATTAAAACTGGTCTTTACGCTAAGCCTGAAATGCTGAGCATCTTGAGAATTCGAGCTCAAATTGAGGGTTTAACGTTTGACGACGGTAAGTGTAATATAATATTTTATTTTTGAAATACCTCATACAGTTTTGCGCTAGTCTGTGATACAATGTTATGTCAGTTATGTGTTGTTATACAGTAGCAATTTCATTTTTATTCAGACGCACTTCAACTTTTGAGCGAAGTAGCTGAGGCGACCACTCTTCGTTATGCAGTCCAATTATTGACTCCAGCCGCCGTTACAGCCAAACTTTCAGACCGTACAGCTGTCTCAAAGGCTGACATAGATGAAGTTGCAACTCTGTTCTTGGATGCAAAAAAATCTGCGAACGTCTTAGCTGAGGAAGCTGACCAGTATATGAAATAATTCATGCCGAAACCGGATTACCCAAACTGAGAATCATTCTACTGAAGAATTCACCAAGCTACGCCATGTCCCATTCATCAACCCCTTTTAATAAAGTGTATAAGTATACATACATTTCACAACTACAATTAGACTTGTATTAATTAGAGTACAGCAACCGGCTTGTAAAGTGTGATAAGGATATAAACTTCAACTTTAATAATGCAAGAATGACTCGAATAAATTAACACCGTTGTATTCTATCTATTGGAATAAAATTGTGAACGTGATCAGAGGTGTAACATTCCATGGTGCTTTGTCCGTACTCAAGTTACTAGTATTTTTCTACTGTTTTCGGAAACTTAGCCAGTCGAAATCTGCCTGGAGCAGTAGACCCCGAGGGAGGAGCTGCAGTAGAGGTTCCATTTAAAGTTTCGTTAACTGGTAACTGGGTTCCATTTCCGCTTTCGTCTCCAGAAACCATGACAGGAAGTGAGGGCATGGAGGCATTGCCAGTTTCGGGACCTGGAATTAATACTGGAGAAGCCCCAGGATTGGGATTAGGTGTCGTGGTGGTGGTGGTAGTGGTTGTTGTAGAATTGCCAGCCGGATTGCATCCAGGTTGAGGAACACAACGTGAGATTCTTCCATTGAGGCAAAAACACATTGCACATGTCATATTCATTGGAGTCCACACTGTTGCAAAAGTGCATGGTGAGGATACCAGGGCAGGTATGAAGTGAAAATTAACGGAATCTGGAATGCAGAGAAAACTGGTTAAAAAAGTCATTTAAATATTATCCAGATTGATTTAATAATAAACCCACAAGATGCAGCTGGAACTGACGCCAATGTGATTGATGATAAGCAGGCCACAAAACCGATTGCCACGACTAGAGTCTTCATTGTGTATTGATTTTAGTTTTGAGGAATTCTAAACTAAAATTCAAATCTGAATACTCTCTTAGTATTTACAAGTGCTTCCGAGAACGACGAAGAATGGCAATGATGATCAGATTGGGAAGAGGGCAGGGATTTTATACCCAGCCTAAATCTGACGACCTCCCAAGGTGTCTGACAAATTGTTATTGCATTACATTAGCTTTTGCTCGTCGCAAATTCGCAGACCCGACCGACACCCGACCCAAACGACATGACACTCACTCGAGTAAATTACAGGCTATTATTGGCATTCCAGGTGGCTTATTGAAAATTTGAAATGAAATGAAGGTGAGTTTAACATCCTTCGGCGCGGCGGCGCTTCATCCTGGTTCAACTCGTTTCCAAGAAACACTTTAAAGTATTAATTATGTCAGGGATTTAAGGGTTTGACACGAATACAAATTTCCCTTGGAAGTATAATTTCAATGTGAACATAAAAACCTAATGAATTTTAAACACATGTAATATAAACACATTTATTGGATGTGATGCAGTGCATTGGAGAACTACCGAAATAACTGTATTTTGGGCTAGGCTCCAAAACAATGAGATGAAAATGCCAAGAGATGAAAAATTGCTCTTTGATATTTAGGGCCCATTGTGAGAGGAGACCCGGTGGACGTGGACGGAGCGGAACGAACCAGAGGGTCAACGGTTAAAATGATCCATATCCTACTGTGAACGTTAACCCATTTAGTTGGAATTGGCGCATTTATATCCGCAATCTCAAACTTTGGGTTTGATTGTTGTTGGTTGAATGTCGTTGTCAAATGCTGAACTCTCTTGCAGCGCAGATGGTTGCTCCTGTTAAAATTTTGATATCGCATATCGTAGTAACAACTCAACGCAATTGAAAAGTTGTCCCAATTTTAGCCTCATGTCATCAACCTAATATTCATTTCAATACTCAACAAAGCTACTATAAGAGAGAGAATCTTCGAGAACATAGATTATGGAACTGAAATGTTTCCATTTAACAAAATTGTGAAATGTAATTCAGTA
Source organism: Orthonychiurus folsomi (assembly GCA_036851895.1). NCBI lineage: Eukaryota > Metazoa > Arthropoda > Collembola > Poduromorpha > Onychiuridae > Orthonychiurus > Orthonychiurus folsomi. The sequence goes on along the minus strand of JAAXYW010000016.1, from coordinate 87,178 downwards.
GAGTAAACAATTTCTCTTTCTAGCGATAAGTTACATTTTACATATCGCTTCATAATACAAGCCTATACCTATTGGAGTCCTTCAGGTAAAGAAAGCAAATCTGCTGGGAATTCAAACTAACATATATCATAGCAGAAGGCATACAGCATGGTTTGGAACAGGTGTGCTTTAATGAGGGTGAAATGGTGAAAAGTGCTTGGAAGAATAAACCCTAAAAAATAGTAGGTCATGAAAATATTTTGCCGAGCAGACGTTTTCTTCAACAACTTCGGATTTCACTTTCCTCACTACAAATAAAATGGCAGAATACAGGTCATTATTGCTTCAAATAAACAGTCTGCAGTCTTCGAGAGTCCCGACCGGATATAAACCCCAATCTCCTCCCCATCCATCGTCGTGAACCGTTGATCGTAATATTTTTACGACCACGAGGATTTTTGAAATCCTGTATCAAAATGCATTAACTTTAACATTTTTTACAAGAAATTTACAGTTTGCATTTATGAGTTACGTTATGGAATGGGTAGGTTAGTTAGAAACTACAATATTAAAATGCCAAGTGTAATGCAGACAAAAATGTTATGGTACAGATGTCATTCAAGTTAGTCTGTACGTCGTCTGCCTTATTTTACTCAATTTGTGATAAAATACAAAAAAACAAGCAATGCATCTGCTCTGCCCTGCATCATAGTATCTGCATCTGGCATATATTTCATTAGAAAGCAATCTTTGGATTTTCGTTAATCTGAACTTTATTGGTAATCATTTTGTTCAGTGGGAAACGGCACCCAATGCTACACGATGCGGCGGTGCGGTGGTGGAGAATTGCGCCATGCACAGTTGAATTCAATGTGTCATCAGCTGCAGGCAAGCTGATTAGTTGAAACTGAAGTACATTAATATAGGTACAAGTGTAAAAGTAAAACAAACTGTCATGACAGTGAGATAACGCTTAATTAGAGTTCATGCATTACTTTCCAACCATTTATTTCAAGACTGTGTAAATCTAGTTAGTGGGAATTAAAAAACTTCCTGTCTGTGATCTGAATTCGTGAAAATGAATTCCAAGGATAGACAATTGGAAGAGGCTACGAGAGTGATGACACAATTTCTCGGTCTTAATTTATCACCTCCGACAGTACCTCAGTCGTCAACATTGGGTAAATTTTAGTTGTACAAGTTTGGATAAAAGTTAAGACCCCGCCATGTAGTTCAGGATAAAATTATATTTTGGATCGAAGTTAATAACGAATTGATTATAATACTGTTATCTTATTACTAGTCGAGCATGTTCAGTATGCATTGGATGTTGCCTCAAATAAATGCTAGCCAAACCCGACTGGCTGAAGATTTAACCCAAGGCCGGCTAATAAATTTCACTATAAATATTAAAACTGAAAATTTGACTAGGTAATGAAAATGAGGACCAAGTCGACAAAGAGGAAAACTTGACCCTCTTGGCTCTTCTCAGATCGAAGCAGGATGATCAATTAAAAGAAAACGCAAGTGCCGCTGAGCTACTAAAAAAGCAGGCAATTAGGAAATTAGAAGAAGAGAAACAGAGAACTGAGTGGATAAAGAGTCGTGAGAAGTACGCAAAATTTCGAGATTCACTTCCAATTTTCAAACTGAAGGCACAACTAATCGAGGCATGGTTTTATATAAAAATCGGATGGGATTTTGGATTGAATGTCTAATGCCAACGTGTTTTGCATTGCCTTATTCTTAGCTTGTGAAGAAAAACCAAGTTGTCGTCGTGGTTGGTGAAACTGGATCTGGTAACGGATAAACTCGTAAAATATGCAATCATTACAAACTTAAATGCATTTATTTCAAAACTTTTTAGGTAAAACAACTCAAATTACGCAATATTTAGTGGATGCTGGATTTGGAGCAGACAAAAAGATTGGGTGTACGCAGCCACGGAGGGTTGCCGCGAGAGACGTGGCGAAAAGGGTGGCTGCAGAATTTGGTACTGCTCTTGGTGACCAAGTTGGATACAAAGTACGATTTGACCAACAATGTGCTCGCGATACGGTCATTACGTGAGTCTTTTCTGTTCAAAGCTTTGCAAGTAAAATAGATGCTCGTTTTACTAGAGTAGGGTCCTTGTTTTCTAGGTACATGACTGATGGAATGCTTGTAATGGAATTAAGCGGTGAGCCGAATGCCGAACCGTACTCTGTTCTGATGCTGGATGAAGCTCACGAGCGCAGTATTCACACTGATGTTTCCATTGGTAAGGTATTCCAAGTTAATTTAGCTGGTCTAATTTATTCCTTTTCTATTTTATACATTTGTGGTAATTAATATGTTAATGTAAATGGTGTATGTCATACTATATCATTTTTAAATGGATTTACAGGTCTCCTGAAAGATATTCTCAAGCGAAGAAAAGACCTGAGAGTAATTATCAGCTCTGCTACATTGGATTCAGGAAGGTTTTCTGATTTTTTTGACAAAGCTCCGGTCTTAAAAATTCCTGGCAGAGTGTTCCCAGTTGAAGTGGTTTATAGTTACAAATCTGATCCAGATTATTTCCAAGCTGTTATTAGTACTGTTTGCCGAATTCATAAAACAGAGGCCACGCCAGGTAAATATCCGCCTGTATAATAAATTAACATGAACGATTTGTGTCACATGATGAAATTGCTTAACAGGGGACATTCTCGTTTTTTTAACCGGTGAGGATGAGATCGAAAATGCATGCGAACAGTTGGAGAGCAATAATCCCGGTTTGTATCCCATACCATTGTACTCAGCTCTATCTTGGGAGGAACAACAGTCTGTGTTCAAACCAGTCCCCGCAGGTTATTCAAGAAAGGTTATTTTAGCGACGAATATGGCCGAAACTTCACTTACTATTGAGGGAATTGTATATGTTGTGGATTCTGGATACGCTAAGCGAATGCACTACAATCCAAAAACGGGAATTGACACTCTTGTTGTAGACAAGATTTCAAAGGTAAATTCTAGCCACTATTAATTTTAATTTTTGTGATCATACAAAGTTGAAGTATTTTAATTTGTTTATTTCAATTCAATCATTTTTATAGGCTCAGGCAATCCAACGCGCTGGCCGCGTCGGTCGAACTCAACCAGGGACAGTTTACCGATTATACACCAAACGCGACTATGATCATGGCATGATTGAATTACCAACGCCTGAGATACAACGAGTAAATGTGGAAACTGTGGTGCTTCTTCTGGCGTCGATGGGAATCACGGACATTCTTCGTTTCAAATTCATGGACGCGCCTCCCCAGGAAACTGTGTTAGCAGCGTTGGATCACCTGATGGATTTATGCGCTATTGAAATGCTTGGGGCATCTCTAACGTTAACTCGAGTTGGTCGAGAAATTTCCTCATTTCCATTGGATCCTACACTTGCCAAAGTTCTTATCAAATCATCAGAGCTGGGCTGTGCCGAAGAAGTGCTGACTATTGTTGCCCTGCTCTCAACACAATCTACAAGCATTTTTTCCAGGCCCAAAAAGAAGCAGAAGCAAGCGGATGAAGCAGCGGCAAAATTTCACCAACGGGAAGGCGATCATATCACCTTACTCCGAGTGTACGAAGACTGGCTAGAAAGCAATCGTTCAAGAACATGGTGTAACGAACACTTTGTGAAATGGCGGACTATAGAAGAGGCTTCTGACATTCGAAGGGAGCTCGCAAATCACATGAAAGAGTATGGATAAAATTTCTTGGACATGATTTGGTTTGTATTATGCTTTAAATTACTATTTATTTATTGCAGGAAAAATTTGAAAATTGAATCCTGCTGTTATCAATACGAGTCAGTTTTGAAGTCTATTTGCTCTGGCTTCTTCCGAAAAATTGCGAAAAGAGCAGATCGTGGACACGGTTATATTATGTATGGAGCAGCAAACCTCATGGATAGAGTATTTATTCATCCGTCCAGCTCGCTGTTCAAGTCCAAACCGCAATGGGTCCTGTACCACGAAGTAGTCAAGACTAAGCAAACATACATGAGACAAGTTGTTGAAATTAAACCAATTTGGCTATTTGGAGAGAGTCCAACTTTCTTCCAGAAACTTTGTAAAGTATTTTCTGAGCTGTCAGCTATTTTTCGTTAGATCTATAAAAAAAGATAATGTGTTCTTGAATTGCTTGCACAATTTAAGCTTAACATTTTAAGGGCAGCATTCTACACTTCTTAATTTTAATACACCGCATTTTGTGTGATTGAAAATGATTTCTTGCTCGTCCTATTATAAAACCAATATATAAAAAAATTAAATTGAATAAAAAAATTGACCAAAGACATTTCCTTGCTATTGGTAACGATATTTGTTTATACTTAACAAAATATTTCTACCAGCTGCTTGCGCATACCACTCTAATTAACAAATTCATTTCTCGTAGTAATTTCGCATTGATAGGTTGCGGTATAACTTTATATATTTGCAAAATTTCTTTTAGCTCAAATATTGGTTTGAGCGAAAACATTCATTCGAAGTGACCAGTAATTACAAAGTGCTTCATAAATCTCATTTCTGAGCTCAAAATGACGGACATCCGATACCCTACAATGACGCATATGGAGGCGTACTGTTCGAATCGTGCGAAAAGGGACAATTGTTGTGACGGGTTTGATTTTATTTGGGTTATAAAACTGTCACAATATTCAGTTTATTTAAGCCTAGTTTTCTTTCAGATTGTACTACGAACCAGATATCCGCACCGATCGGGCCACTTTTGGAATGAATTGCTTCTGGGCTCCCGAAGCGGTCGTGAGTTCTTAGTACTACTTTACTTCCCAATTAAATTGTGTAGTATAAAAGTTAATTTATTAGTTTGGATGTACAAATGGAGTGATTCGAACGCGAGTGGGGTACGCTGGTGGCACCAAGCTCAATCCGACTTACATGAGGATGTATGTTGTTTGCAAAAGATTTATTAATTTCCTATTCAACTGTTAACTAATGTTAAGATTTACTGTTTGATTAGTTATGACTATACAGAAACAGTCGATGTAGAATTTGACCCATTGGAAACAACTTTTGAAAAACTCCTAGAAGTTTTTTGGGGAAATCATGACCCCACCGCAGCATGCACGCGACAGGTAACGCCAAATGGGCAGTCCTTGCACTTTTAAAATTTACACAAATTTCCTCACAAAATACTTGCCTTGTCTAGTATCAATCTGTGATCTTCTACCATACTCCGGAACAGCGAGATTTGGCTGAGAAAACTCTTCGTGTGGAAGTTTCTAATCGCAGTCGTCCTATCAAGACGAGGATTTATCCCGCGAAGGAATTTTATGAGGCGGAACCGTAAGACAGTTTTGTTCCCAGAAGAATAGTTTGTTAGCAGTAGATCATGCTGAATATTTGTTTTACTTCTTTTACAGATACCATCAAAAATATTTCCTACAAAAGTATCCTTGGGTCCTCAACATGCTTGATATTAAAGTTGGTCAACCCATTATTCGCAGTAAGGCTGCTGCTCGATTGAATGGCTACGTGGCTGGATTTGGCGAGCCGGATGCTTTCGAAGGAGAATGGCGACGTTTGGGATTGTGCTGTGAAGTCGTGGATTATGTTCGCCAAGTGATTGCTCTCAATTTCCGAAGGAAATTCGGGTGTCCTCCTCACTAAAACAGATTAGGCCCAAGCAAAGAACCCTGAGCCTTCACATAATATTTGATTACATTTTATATAGTCCGTGACTGAAACAATTGAAATTTGGACGGACCTCTTATGGTCAAATCAATAAAGAAATTATAATAATATTCCTTTATAAAAGCAATAGTCACATTTGATTTTTTTACACCATTTTATTGGCTACGATCTACCTTGGGCTACGTTGTAAATTAAGTTTTTAGATTGGGCAATTCAGCCACCTCATTTACGGTTCACGCACTTGGGCACATCCATAAACCTCGTAAGCTACTAAACTAGGATTTTCAACATGGCAAGTCTAGTTGGCATAATTTATCACAGTTGCAAGCTAAAGCCATTCAACTATAAGCAATATTAGTAAAGGTATGTTTATAATTGGCAAGATGCATTTCCTATTCCACTACCAGTAAAGTGAGTGCAAGCAGGAATTCAGATTTTGCCTGGTCGTTCTACAGGTTTATATATTCTCGATGTATGATTGATTCTATTTGGTAAGCTAACGAATGTCAAAACAAAAACTTTGTTTCAAGAATACATTTCAAGCACATTTTATAGTGATCAACAGTCAGTCAGTTTACAAATCTTAAAATTCCTGAAATGATCGGTAGATCAGAATCTGACAGGCACAGGCACAGAGAAATGAGAGCGAAGGAGGTAACCGAGGGCGGCGCATTACAAACCGAAGGATAAATACGGGACTTTTTATCATCCGTCACAACAGCAGGAACAACGCCAAAACGGTTCCCTCACTGTTTGTTTCTATATATTCCCATAATGTTGACAATAGTACATTATTAAATTCAAATTATGGATGTCCTTGACGGCTTGTTAGGCTTCTGCGAACTACAGCTGTTTATTTCCGTCTTGGATTTGCGTCCTCACTGGCCACTACTACATATGAAGTGTTGCTAAAGTGAATCAAAATCCGTGGTTTTATTTTAACCCTGCTGTGTGTGCACGCGTTCATGTTTTTAATTTAAACTGACTCTAGTTTGTTTTAAAAGAGAAATTGTGAAAGTGAGAAAAGGCATCGGAGTCAAACATCAAAAATGTGTAAGTTTTAGGGACTTCCTCATGCTGAATTACTAAAGCTAACACTGCGTATTACACGCACATGCACAGAGTCACGAACTCATTTTGAATGTTACTATTTATACTAAATAAATTTATTTTTTATCGATCCAGATTACGGCGAAATTGAGCAAAATAATGGCTGTGATCCAATGTCACCGGTGGTTTTCCCTCAAAATGGCGAGTTTCAAAAATTACATTCCATTCTCGTGGACGGCGGTGACAGATTCGGTGTTAGTGCCGTTACAATTGACCAACAAGAAGAATTAATCTGGATGGGAAATGAAGGGGTAAGTTTCTAACACACATCGGATGGATTGAGTATATTTATTCTTGCATTTTGTATTTTACGTAGGGTCACGTCACATCATATTATGGAAATAATATGGAAAAATACACATCATTCCAAGTTCATGCATCTCAAGAAATCCGTCAAATACTAACATGCGACGAAATAATTCTTATCCTGACTCAGGGTCAACTGAGAGGTCAACTCAGACGAGGACTCAACGTGTTCACCCATGCGTATGAAAATTATTTACAAGGTAACGAATTGAAAATTTTATATTTGATGTTTGCACATGATTTCAGGTCGGAGCAGTTGCAGGAGATGCAATGCATGCTGTTAACGACACCCACAACCGTTTTGATGGGAGGTCATCAGTCTGAATTAGTTCAATTTGATTTGCCGACATCCACCCAGACCAATGTTGTAAGTTGCAATTTAAAGATGACAGCAGTATTTATGTCTATTTTGATTTTTGTGTTTATTGTCTGGCTACAGATACAGCTTTGTGATTCTGGATGTGCAATTTTGAGGAGTCAAGGTAGATTAATTTGCACGGGTGAGCCTACAGGTGAAATCCATCTATATGATGCTCGGACATTTCGAAAGGAACAAACACTGGAAGGTCACTCAGGATCTCTGTCCGACTTTGACGTTCATGGAAACCTACTGGTCACATGTGGGTTTTCAAGCCGCCACGGGAATTTATCAGTGGATCGCTTCCTGAAAGTTTATGACCTTCGAGTTCTTCGAGCATTAGCCCCTATACAAGTATCTATTGATCCTTTTCTACTGCGGTTTTTGCCGTCGTTTTCTTCCCGGATTGCTACGGTCTCTCCAAGTGGACAGATGGAAATTCTCGAGACCCAAGCCCTTTCCCAGGCAAATATATGCTTATATCAGGTGCGTGAATTAATCCATTCAATGTTTTCGAATGCAGTCCAGCCCGAGTTTCCGAAATTTTAGGTTACTTCGAATGCATCCGCTTGTTCGTCGTTTGATGTTTCATCATCCTGTCATCAAATGGCATTCGGAGATTCAACAGGAAGTTTGCATCTCTTCTCATCTAATCCAACGGCTATGTTTAATTCATTTTCTCGAGATACGGAATTCCCGGATCCAGTTGAAACATTCCCTCCGATGAGTTTCACGGACGAGTTTGCTTCATTTGCATCAATTCCGCTCGTATTTACAGATGCACCATTGCTTTCGGATTGGCCTGTAGAATTCTGCCAGCCAGGGTACAGAAAGGCTCCGCCGGTGAATCCCGGCATTATGCAATCCATGAAAATGGTCGGAACAATTGGCTATGCACCAAATCCTGGGACTTTTCGAAGGAATCAGATGCAATATAAATTACCCGATTCCAACTCAATGAATAATAATATCAACAACAATCTAATCTCACCTCATTCCCCAACGCCAACCCATAATAAAAATACATTCTACAGTGGCAAACCAAATAACAACAATTTTAGTCCAAGAAGTACTAGCCCGAACATGAAACATCATTCCCCACAACACCAACCTCCTCCGTTTTTGTATCAACAACCACATCCCCAAGGCCCACGCCCATTTTACCATAAGCCAACACCAGTTTATATGAAGAACACGTTTTATGGCGGCAAGCGGCCAGGCTTCCATCAGAGTCGCTACCACATTCCAAAGCGCTATGGAAGGTTTGATTGGAAGAAAAACTATTTTGAAGAAGCAGACATGGAATCAGTCAATCGAACATCGCTGTCAGGTAAATTTCTAGCTTGATTCCAACTTTTTTGCTTAATAAATAGCAAACTTTAATCCGATCCCTTTTCTAGGGCTGGAGGCTACACAGGCGAATGCATACTGCAACGCGGTGCTCCAAGTTCTGTACCATTTGGATTATTTGAGGGTTTGCCTACTGTCGCATTTGTGTGAAAAGGAAGCTTGCCTTTCTTGTGAACTTGGTTTCCTGTTTGTAAGGGAGAATGAGAATTTTGATGAAATTACGAGCGAATTCTTAAATGTATTGTTTGTGTTGTTTAATAGCATATGCTAGACCAAAGCAAATGCGTCCCGGCCGTTGCCTCTAATTTTTTGAGAGCCTTTCGATTAGTTCCAGAGGCGTCAGCACTAGGGCTTATTCTGCAGGAGAGTCAAAGTAAACAACGAGGAATTTTTCTTCGACTCATTCAGGTACTACAAATTTTATCTGAGCCATGGAAAAATTACATTTTATTGTCTCCCATTACAGAGTTTCAACCGCTTCATTCTCCATCAAATTGAGACGGAAACAGGAAAGTCCGAATGTGAGAATCTGGGCGAGACTGATCCAATTTCGAGCTTATTTTCTATGAGGCAAGAGAATATTAATCGTTGTACACGATGTGGAAGGGAAGAAATTAAAGAATCTACAGTTCTGCTAAGCAACATTCTTTACTCCCCTGATGGTTTGATACTGATTTAAAACGTCATCGAAAATTAATTTAAATTATATCATTTTCTAAAAAGCAACTGGAGGAGGAAAACGATGTCGATTTGTTGAACTCGTTCAAAGATCGCTCTGTCCGGAGCAAACGACACCAGCATGGTGTGAAAAATGTGAAAAATATCAACCTACGTTTCAAAGTCGGGTTCCAAAAGCCTTCCCTCCAATCTTGTCATTCAACACCTGTCTGGACAATGCCCATGTAAGGAAATACAATTCGCCATTACATGACAGCACGTTTAATCTTATTTTTTGAATCCATGCAATTCAGGATTTTCAAACTTGGAGAAATCACCTCGAGGCTTTGCTGCCTGATAAAACTATAAAACCAGAAGTGGATGCGCAACAACAAATATTGAGTTCACCTGGTCGGCCTCATAATCCAGCTAATCCAGCAGCCCCAGGACCCCATGTAAAAGCATGCCGATATGGAAGAAATTGCATGCGCCCAGACTGCAAATTCTGGCATGAAGGTCGGGCTTCAAAAGTAGCTGACCACGGTAGGTAATCTCATCAATTAATGGAACTACCAGATATCTAACCATCTTGAGTTTAATTCAACTAATTTCGCCACTGTACTCCATGTTACAGCAAAAACGACTGACTTTGACCTCAACCCTGAAATGCAAGTGAAATGGCTGCCAATGAGCTTTAGGGCTTTGATTGGAGATGACAGAAAAGTTTGCTGTCTGGACACTGAGAATGGCGAAAATCATCTCCCGATCGCTGAAAGCAAAATTCAGGAAGGAAGTGCAGCCGATTACGTGAGTTTTCTTGGCATTTAATAAAAGTCGCTCAACGAATTATCATTAAATTTGTTTTTAAGGAACTCACATCGGTTGTTTGTTTCGTTCGAGATCCGGACAGTGAAGAAAGAAATAATTTAGTTTCTCTAATTCGAGTAAATCCATCCTACTTAGAACGAGCTAATCAAGTTGATCACAAATCCAACTGGTTTATTTTCAATGATTTTAGGTAAACAGCTTTACCTTTTAATTTAAATGAAACCTTGACAAACTCTACTTTCACACCAGTATCAGAGAAGTAAATTCTGGCGAAGCTGCATCTTTCAATCCGAAGTGGAAAATTCCATGTGCTCTATACTACAAAAAGAAAGATGCACAAATACCGGACAAAATATCGAATCCTCCACCAGTTCGCCGAACGGTGACAGAAGACGTCTTCAAGAATGCTGAATATCAAGGGAAAGACAGCCAAAAAAGCTCAAAGGCGACATACAAACCGTTGAGCCCAGACGAAATTCCACAAAAGGGACAGCTCGTTGCAATGGATGCAGAGTTCGTAACTTTGGGGCAAGAAGAAACTGAATTACGCAGCGATGGAAAATTGGCAACTGTAAAACCCCAGCAGCAAACAGTTGCACGAGTCACTTGTATTCGAGGCCAGGGACACCTTGAAGGGACTCCGTTCATTGATGACTACGTTTCGACACAGGAAGTTGTAGTCGACTACTTGACAAAATTTTCTGGGATAAAACCTGGCGATTTGGATGTCAACTTCAGTTCTAAAAATGTCACAACATTGAAGACTGTTTATTTGAAATTACGCTGCCTAATTGACTCAGGGGTAAAGTTTGTGGGTCACGGCCTTAACAATGATTTCAGGTATGATATTATTGCCAGAAACTTTTAAAATTAAATACAACTTCTGTGACCTGAAACTGCATCTCTTCCTATAGGGTGATCAATCTACTTGTTCCACCTTCTCAAGTTGTGGATACTGTATCACTTTTCTTCATTCCAAACCAGAGAATGATATCGTTGCGATTCTTGGCTTGGCATTTTCTTGGTAACTTTTAAAGTAGTAAACAGACCGACCATGTGTTTCACTGGAGATCTTATAGGTCAAATTTTTACAGGGATGTCCATCCAGTCTGAAGTTCACGACTCAACTGAAGACGCTAGGGCGGCTCTTCTTCTTTATAGAAAATACGAAGAGCTAAAAAGCAAAGGTGATTTAGACAAAGCCCTTGAAGGCCTGTACGAAGTAGGAAAGAAAGCACAGTGGAAAATTCCTAGCGAATCCAACGAACACGACAAAAACAAGTTCTAGCTTCCTAGAGCTTGCACTGCACATCAACAGAAAAATTATTGGAAACGAATTAGTATGGAGTATTTTAAAATTTTCGTAATTTTTAAGCCCTCCACAAACTAGAGAGATCTGCTCGCTCGAGCGATTTTAAATGTGCGTGTAATATTAGCATATTTTTTACTCCAATTGCGCATGTATTGTAAAAGAATTACAAGACACAAATCAACTAATGTGGATATTGAATGATATGATTTATCGAATCTGTGATTAAGTGTTTAACTTGATTTTAAAGCTTCGCAAAATGTACTATTTTAAATAAAGCAATGTGTACTACTAGCATGCAAATGCAAATGGTCTCTGTAAAATAACTCCTATAGCCGAGAATTGTAGGATTGTGAAATCAATTTCGCCGTAGTTTATTCAGTTAATCCCGATTAGTGACCACACACATAAGAAACTTAGGAAAGTGTTCAGATTAATTATTTCCATCCCCTAACCCTCATAGAACTTTGGAAGTTCATTTCCCAGAATCACTCGCCGCTCAATGCCGTCTTTTGTAATGGTTCCAATACGAACACAACCTCCACTGCTTCCATCCCGTGCAATGGCCAAGGTCAGCGCTAGAATAACCAAAAATACATTTGAATAATACGTTCAATTAAGTTTAACATACAAAAAATATTGAATGGAAAAATTTACCCCTGATAACAAAATTTTCACACTCTACGCGACTCATTCCTTCCTTAAATTCAGAGTCGATAAAACCGTAAATGTAAGTCGATCCAGAGCCTCCACAAGCCACTTTTTGACGAGCAAGCATGCCACCGATTGGTACACTATATACTTGACCCTTGAGATGTTCATCCCAACCAGCCACAATGATCCCAGCCATCATTTTATCGCGATATTCATAGCAAACTTCTTTGAAAACCACGGCTGCTGACTTTACTAGTGGTTCTTTTCCGGTTTCAATTCTGTAGAAATATATATAATCCAAGATGATGTTTCATTATAGATTTATACAATCAGTTTAACATGGAATCTTACTGATGAAATTCCAAATGGTAGCTGACCATGTCAGCAATAGCTTGTGTATCAGCAGCAGAGCCTGACCGACAGCAGTAGATCCTGTCCGTCACGCGCGTGAGTTTATCAGTGACACGGTTGGCGATGTAAGCCCTGGATTTGTGTTAGATTGAAGTTCAAAATCTGACCGACCAAAAATTTGTCAAAAATACAAAGCACGAACAAATGACATACCCGGTTGTAGTCCGCGTGTCAGCCCCAATTACAACTCCGCCGTCGAACTCAACAGCAATGAGAGATGTCTGAAAGGTTAACCACAAGATTGAGATATTTTTTCTTTAGAATTTAAATTTATATTCTTCTACTCATTCGGAGTACTTCAGCAACAAAATTGACTATCCACTAATTAACTAATACATCCAATTTACCCCCATGGAGTGTTCTGTTGTGAGCCAGTCCGATGTTTCCATCATGTCTTGTCGCTGGATCAAAGTTTCTCCTGCCTGAATTCGAGACATTTTTTCAACCAAATTTTGAACTAAACTTCTTCAACTATTAAGATCACACTGCTGAATTGCAAACGTACTGGAGGGCAGATAGGATGGATGATATTTCCGATATCTGTCGGCTTGTTGTGACTTGCAAGGTTCCAAAATCCCCGCTCATGTCGCAAGCTTGGGCGAGGTTTAGCTCGCGGTCTTGATGCAAATTTTTGCATTACCTAGTCTGATGAGTCCTGATGAAATTCATTTGTTGTGACCACAGTTTAACAATTCCAAATTCTGATTACTGTATTGTAAAAAAAAATTTTGACGAGGAACTATTGGATTTTTAATAAAGAGTATCTGAATTGAATTGAATTTAACATGCAATGAAATAAAAAGTAATAAATGCTTAATGCCTGAGGTAGAATCGGTTGCATCTGCGTGCTATTAATGTGTTTTTATTAAACTCTATAAACTGGTAGACCAAAAACCGAAGAATTTACAAATATTGTAAAGATCAACTTGAACTTGGAAACATTATATCATAAATCTCACTGTAGTGCTGTACGAAATGAACGTTAAGATCTGCTCGGATAAAGTCCGGCAGATCATCAAAATCCTTTCTATTTTCTTCTGGCAATATAATTGATTTGACCCCAGATCTCTTCGCAGCTCGAATCTTTTCCTTGATTCCTCCAACTGGAAGGATCTTCCCAGTGAGGGAAAGTTCACCCGTCATTGCCGTGTCCTGCTTCGCAGGCACACCTATAAATTTTGAAAAAAGTTATCAAAGATATCCCAAGAAACTTATAAAATTGAGCGAACCTTTTGCAATTGAAATCAAAGCTGTTACTATCGTACAACCTGCACTTGGTCCATCTTTAGGAGCTATTTAAAAAAGCCGGAATTGGTTAACTATTCTTGAATCACATTTATAGTAGGATAAGTTAAATATATATATAAATGGCTTACTGGCTCCTTCTGGCAAATGCAGATGGATATGGGAATTTAGAAGGAATTTATTGATAGGATCTCTTTGACCTAAGTAAGCTTTCGCAAATACATATGCAATCTGAGCAGACTCTTTCATGACATCACCAAGTTGACCTGTGGCCTCCATTGTGCCGTCTTCTTTTGAAGGATCTACGGGTCTTCTCAAACTCGTTTCAATAAAAAGTGTGGAGCCCCCTTATAAATTAGAATACAACAAAAATTAAATAAATTAATAGAAAACCCAACCAATGAATTGGAATAATATCTTTTAATTACCCATGGAGGTCCACGCAAGCCCCATTACGACCCCAGGAGGAGTTTCTGTGTAAAGACGGTCTTGAGTAAATATTGGCTTCCCGACAAACTTCTCTACATTTTCTTTGGTAACTGAAACATGCTCAACTCCTTCCTTTACTATTTGAAAGGCGGCCTTTCGGAATATCTAAATTTTATAATGCTCATATTAAACGACCTGTAATTAGTTGGTTGAAAATATTACTAGATTTAGAATAAAAATATCACCTTTTCAATATGCTTTTGTAAATTACGAACACCTGACTCCCGACAATAAGAGTGAACGAGAGCTGTGAGCGCGGATTCATCAACTGAAACTTGCTCCTGTTTTATCCCAGAATTAGTCATGATGTCAGGGATCAAGTATTTCTGGGCAATTGCGAGTTTCTCTTCCAAAACATAGCCTGACACATCAATCATCTCCATGCGATCCTTGAGAGGTTCGGGAATAGTATCCGTGACGTTAGCAGTGCATATAAAGAGAACCTTGGTTAAATCCACTGTCACATCCAAGTAATGATCAAGGAAATTGGCATTTTGTTCCGGGTCTAACAACTCAAGAAGGGCAGAGGTTGGATCTCCCATATAACTATGTCTGAAATTCAAATGTTGTGTTACTTTTGGGGGGTTTGAAGGCTAGCCTTTTCCAATTAATTAGCACCGGCGCACAAACCTTCCCATTTTGTCGATCTCGTCTATAAGTATTAATGGATTTTCGGTTTTAGTCTTCTTCAAACACTGAATCACTTTCCCAGGCATAGCTCCAATATATGTTCGTCGATGCCCTTTAATTTCGGCAACATCGGTCATCCCACCAACGCTGAAGCGAAAATACTGCAAATAAATTAATTTTACGTTTCCAATTCAACAATATTCAACAATCATATGCAAATTACACTTGCCTCCCTGTTTAAAGCTTTGGCGATAGACCTTGCTATGCTTGTTTTACCAACACCTGGTGGTCCGTAAAAACATAAAATCTTTCCTTGAGTTGATCCTCGGAGTTTGCTGACTGCTATGAATTCTGTTTACAACAAAAAATATTCTTAAGTTAGTGTGTACACACAAATTCAATGTAAATTGCGGCAATCGCACTAGCGGCACTACTTACCCAATATCCTCTTCTTAACATCTTCTAGTCCATAATGGTCTTCGTCCAAGACCTCCGCAGCTTTATCCAACTCCAGTATCTCTTGGCTGTATATTCCCCAAGGGAGTATTGTCAACCAGTCTACATAGTTTCTTGTAACGCTGGTAAATGCAATTAGTAAATTTTAAGTTAAATTAAGTTAATTTAAGTTAAACATATATTTAAACAAAACACCAAGTTTTAAAATTCTTACTTGAATTCCGAAGCATGGCTGTCCAAGGTTCGGAGCTTGGCAATCTCCTCATCAATGACATCCATAACTGCTTTTGGGACAGTTTTGTCTTTTAGCCTTACTCTGAATTTCTCTTCAATAGTTTCCTTATCATCCTTTTCAATTCCCAATTCTCTTTTTATTGCTTTCAGTTGTTCATGCAACATATATTTCCTGTGCTGTTGTTTTACTTTCTCTTCAACTTCTCGTCCAATCTTTTGTTGAAGTCTATTTAGCTCCAATTCTTTCTTTAGCATACCGAGGGTAACCATTAGGCGTTTAGTTATCTGCACATAATTTCAGGATTAATAAGCTACTCGATATCTAATGGCATTAAAGAAACTTTGAAAAATTACGTTCATTTCTTCCAAAACGGATTGAAATTCCTCATTATCCGATCCAGTGATTGCAGCACCTAAATCACAAAGGTATACTGGATCTTCAACCACACGCTCACCGTGAACCAAAACTGATTGTACGGACTCTCTATATAATGGATTCATCTGAATAATGTCCCTAATGGTCCTGACTATTTCTTGCACGAGGGCCTATAAATAATTGGCATATTTATCAGCATCCCAAAATAAAGATTTAGATTTCAGTAAATTAAAAAATATTTGCAAGTGATGATGTGCTGACCTTAACTTCTGTAGTCATTGCAAACTTAACATGCCTCACGTTTTCAGTATCAACCATAAGAACTGGAACAGGGACAAAACTTTTTGATTCGTCATTAATAACTGCTTCCTCCTTTTCGCCACCATCGTTGGAATTAGAAGTGGTCAAACTGTCCACGTTGTTTTCTTTTCGCTCTCTTCGCTTTCTCCTTCGCTTTAATTTGTCAGTTTCAATGTCGATGTGGGTATCTACTGGTTCTTCATCTAGCACTACTTGACCTATTATTCGCACCTGCAAAGACAAGTGTATCTCCATTGTAAAACTATATAGAATAAATAACCAAAAATATATGCTGCATGCTCACCCTTCGGTGTGCCATTACTATCATGCGCAATTTATCTCCAAGATCTTGCAATTCAACAATATTGCAAAATGTTCCGACGTTGTGTAACTCCTGTACAGACGACACAACTTCCTTGTCACATCTACAAAATCAAATTAGTTAATGAAACTAGTTGCATCAACAGCTTCGACAATGGCAATGGTCAGGAAATATTTTAATTGGGCAACACTGACGTTTCGTCTCTCTTGAGGAAAACTCCGACGTATGGTTGGGCTTGTTTGACTTTCTTCCGTATCAAGTCCATCAAACGATGTTCAGTCACTTCAATGATTTTAATAAATCTGGGAAATACAGGATTTCTTGTAATTGCGATTACTGGCATTTGAGGCCACTCTTCTGGAATTGTAACAGCTGCGGGCAAAATCGTTTGATGAAGTGGACCACTCTTTTCATTTCCGATATCACCATCGTTGCTAGCTGTAGATTCCGCCGTCTCTTCTTTCTTCTCTGCTCCTTCTGCAATTACAGGTTCTTCTTTTTTGTCCTAATCATGAGTAAATTAAAGAAGCTTCAGACAGGGTACCCACAATTTAACAAACAGCATATAAATAGTTTTTCTAAGCGCATAAATATCCAGCTAACCTTGTCGTTCTTGTCATCATCGTCGTCATCTTTTTTGTTCGCCGATGAGCAAAACCGTACGTGTGCGGCTAAGGACCTATTCCTCCTTCGACTTTCGATAGAAAAATGTGCATTTGACAATGTTCGTAAACCAAAACTAGAAAATGAGGGAGAGGTAGGTGGCCGAGTCGACTTGAGCCGACCAAGTGGCCGTATCAGCCTTGAAGCAACATTCACAGATTTTGTAGTTAGCATTGTTAAAAATTCACTATTGTGGATGCAATCGTATAAAAGGTTTCCTAAATTCGGGTCAGGAAATATCCAGGCTCGGGTCACTTCAATTCACTCACACTTTTGCCGGTTCTGTGTTCGAAGGTCGTCCGCTCCTCACATGGCGAATGGGTTCACGTTTTCCCAACCCAATCCGCAGCTCAATGGCATCAAAATAAGGAACGTAATGAATAATGCAACAAATTAGTGAAGTCACATTTTGCTGAAATTTAGCCTTATGTTACACAATTCAGTATAGTTTTTAAGCCCACTGGCTGACATCATCTATGTATTATCTGTCAAAATTGATGGCGGCTGAATAGTGCCTCGTATTTCTGGCTGACTGCTGATTTGTCAGTTTGATTTGAATCAAAGTAATTCTCAATAAAAATATAAGATATAACATCGACAATTTTTATGTTCTATCAAATGCTTTTATTGGTATGAAACAAATGAAACTATATGTGTTTTGTCCCTTGGACTGGCGATTCTAAACCTGGGTTTGCGTTAATTTTCATTGATTTGATTTCACTTGGTGGATTCAGCTTTCGGGTTTTTGCTTTTTTTTCGACGTGTTGAATCAGAATTTCCATCAGCAGATTTGCCCTCCTTTCCTTTTTTACTTCTTGTCTTTCCGGATGATTTAGTGGTTGCACTGTTAGGTGCATTTATTTTTGAGCGCTTTCGTGACCCGGTACTCTTTGTTTCAGCACTGATTTTTCTATTTCCATAGTAGCCTTCCATCATGCCGTCATAAGATTCTCCGGCCTCACCCATGTATTCATTCAGGAGTCTCCAGCGCATTTGAGAGTTTTCATAATCAAAACCTTCACCCTCTGTTTCCTCATGTCTTGACATTTCACTGTATTCTGGTGGAGCTGAGGGAGACTCCACTCTCCTCATCAATTCCAAGAAAGAAGGGCTTCCAGTGGATAAATCAACTGGGAATATCGAGTAGGAAAACGGTTCGTGGATTTTGGAGAAATCAAAATCGCTGCCAGCATTTTTTGCAGGGAATAAATCTCCTTTGATTGATCCTTTTCTTGCTTCTTCTTCTTCGACAGTTGAGGGTGGTACGGGTGTATTTGGTGGTGCTCTGGTTCCATGTTTGCCTTTTTCGGCTTTAGTTTTCCCTGTTTTTTGTAGATGTGAGGAACGCTCTGCGGAAGCTGCTGCTTGCTCAGCCAATTGCTTTTCCATGACCCTCGCCCTAGCTTCTGCTGGAGTTACTAATTCTCCGTATGTAAATTTGTTCATTTGGGATTCGTCAAGGTCTGAAGAAAGCAGATGAAGGACAAAACAAATTTAGAGTTTAAATGAATGTGCGCGATCATATTTTACTCACATAATGAGAATTCCATTGCTCTTATCAGTTGAATCAACGTAAATGGGTTCGCCAGCATGTATGCACCGGGGTCAGCAAAGGTCGGCACTCTTGTTCCCAAACCTTCCGCAAGCATTTCATTTTGTTTATTTTCCCACTCTCCCCTTGATTTCATCAAGTTATCATGTAGGAGCCTCATATTACTAAAAATATCAATTTCCTAAGGGAAAATGACAGGTAAAATATCTCTGTATACTTAAAATTTGCAGTTCGTAGTGTCGTACCTGGTCCATGTCAGTTACAATTTCAAGGGTCCAGTGCTGTTGGCTCGGATCTTTGATTTCAACAGATTGAGGCCCGCCAAGTTTTACAAATAAATTTGCGGTTTCATAACCATCCGATGGATAGTCTTCCAAAGGTGTTGCAACTTTCTGTGTTGGAGCTTCTTCGTTTGGGAAGGGACTTTCATTTTCAGTGGGTGGAGTCGGCCCATTATTTGGTGGGAGATCTATTATTGACGGACTCACTCCATGCTTTTTCTTTTTGCCAGGTGATGAAGCTGACCCCCTTCTCTTATCTTTGTTCTTATCGTTTTCTTTCTCTCCTTTATTCTTGTGTTTGGCATCCTTTCCTTTTCCTCTCCTCTTTCCCTTTTTGGGTGTCTTTTCTTGTGGCTGGGCGTCGTCAGCTTCAGCCTCCATTTCTTCCTCTTCTTCGTGTTCTTCTTCTTCAACTTTTTTGGCAGATTTCTTGATCTTTTTCTTGGCCTTCTTTGGTGGTTGAGTTACGCGCACTGTTTTTCCTTTTGAAAATGACGGGACTTTCTTTGTAATCATGAGTCTTTTCCAAAATCTTTTTTTCTCCGATTGCGTAAATTTCCACTGAGGAGCTGTCAGTTTCCAGCTGCCGTCACTTGCATATATACAAATGAGGTATCTTTGTGGTGGAGGATGTATTGAGGATTGGGAAGGTGTTGGCAACGTCATGAAGGATGGGTCTCCATTGTCCAAGAAATCAGTCGAACTCATAATTGCTGATTGAGTGTATACTGATTGGATTGATTCAGCAGACTTATCTGACGAATGTTCAAATCCCTCTTCTCCTGTACTCAGTGGTAAACCTGGGGTCAAAAATTACTTTAGAGGTTGTGTCAATGATGTGAAATAAGATAAATCCGCTTTGTACCTTCAATTCTGACAGAAGGAAGGAGAAACCCACCGGTAGCGTCGTGTTGGAACACCAGGATATTTTGGTTAATATCAAGTATTTCGATACTTAGCTGAACCGTTGGATTCGACGCTTGAAATCTGATTGACAGATATGTAACCAGTTGTCTGGTCTCCACCGTGTACCTTTTAAACATAATATTACATACTAAACTAGTGCCAAAACTCAGTTAGCAATAATTTCGAAAGATTTGCAGACATACCTACAAACACAGTGCTCATGGTTTGGGAAATAATAGCCTGTAAATCGATTCAGACACAATTTCTTCGGCAATTCTTTTTCTTCCTCTTCGGATGGATCACGAAGTTCGATCGAATTTTGAATTTGTGGTGAAATTATACGCAATTTCCAGTTTTTGGATGGCGGTCGACGAAAAGCGTCGGGCCTTCAAGAAAAGTTTACAAATTAAATTACATTTTAGAAATAACTTAGCATATGGCAACCACAAATTACCTAGTTTCTTTCGAGGTAGCCCAACGGTAGCAAACTATTGTGTAACCGTGCTGAAATTTATTGAAATATAATGTAATATGTGGAATGGAATCAGTACATATTTTATAAAGTACGCTGTAGATATTAGTACCGGACTCGCGGGAAGTCTCCCCAAATAATGGGTATTATTAACTGTCGGCATAACAGTTGTTGTTGAGTTGTCGACTACTTTCATTATAATTCCATCACGAGGATTAACTTGAAGATCAAATTCACAGTAGGTCCACTATAGGCATAAACAAAAGAATTTAAAAGTCAATACAAAAATTATCAAATAGCTACTAATTAAAGGCCACACCTTCAGCTCATTCGGTACGCATATCGGCTGGCGGCAGAAAGGTAACCATTCGGAGTCTTTAGAAAACGAAGGAAGTGTCCCTTCAATGTCTTTAATTTTCACATGATGAGGAACACAGTACGCATGAGGAAGTAATGTCATCAACATGGGATGAACTTGCATAAGATATCTGCATTCGCAAAAACAATGATTTTGCGTACGAATTCTGGAAATCTACTAAAATTAACAATATTGTTCATTTGAATTACCTGAGTAAATCTACGGACCATTTTGGTGGTTGTGGTATTATGGAAAGAGGTGGTGGATATGGAATTTCAGGAACTTCAGTTACAGCAGGTTCTTCTAATGCTGTAGTTGGTTCTGAATTCGGCCGTGAAGTTTCTTCATCTTCTTCTGATGCCGTAGTCAGTGGAATTTCTTCCATTTCATTTTCATTGGATTCATTGGTTTCATTTTCATTCTCTTCCCCTTCACTGGGCGTGGGGATTTGATCGTCATGTAATGTTTTGTCCTGTGCAACACTAAATGTGGAATCCGTGTGGAACGCAATGCTAAGGGCCAGTCTCCGCATTTGAAACTCCAAACGACGAAAATGTTTATAATCTTTCGATCTCGCTTTAAAAAGGCGTCGGACTTTCCAACCGCGGTAGAATCTTTGGATAACTAGGCACGCACGTTTTACGAGGGATAGCTTGTGTCTAAAAAATAAATTTTCGTTTAAAATTTTAATTTGAAAAGTGCCCTACATTATCCATTACTTACGCTTTCTTATATTCGAGGGCTAGCTCACGAAATGCATCGGATACAGGGCCGATAGGGGTGGATTTGTCATGGACATATCCGACCTGAGAGTAAATTAATGTGATAAATGTAATATTCCAATTGTATTCAAATCTGGAGTGTACTGACGGTTGGATTAAGCAGCAAACATCGGAGAGCCAACAGAAGCCAGTGGTCCATTTCGTCATCATTCCAAGCTCTGAACATGGCGACAAAATATTCATCAAATGAAGCGTGAACGGGTTTTAGAACTTTATTTATATCATTTAGTTCCGTGTAAGAAGGACAGTAGCATTTTCTGACGTTTGTCATAGCTTTCGCAAATGCATAAGGTGACTTCCCAAATGAAAGTAAAAGGGTCCATATGCTGTGTGTCAGTCGTTCTGCAATTTAGACAAGACCAGTTGCAATTAATTATTAACAAGGTAAACGCATAACTTTGACTCACCACACTGTTTTAGAAAAAGCACGGGCTCATTTGTCAAGTAGTTTTGAATTTCTTCTCTGGAGCCAATATTAATTGGAGTCCTTGACATTACTTTCAAAGAAAATTGAGTTATCTCATTGCGTTTCTGGGAATCCATTACCCTTCGGACAGATTCCAGTTTTCGAAACTAAAAGAAATACCTTTTTCTAAATTCTGAACTTGGGAAATATACATGTGTCAACTGTTTACACACCTTTGAAAATCCAGCAGTGCTGATCTCTGGAAAGTCCTGGATGAGCCAAATGCGAAACGTATTTCTCCTATATTTGATTTAATTAATTATATTTTTAATTTAGAATTTACAATGCAATTCGCGTACCCTGGAGGCAGCGGAAGATGTGTTGTCCATTTGGTTTGCGTTGTTGCACAAACAATGGGAGCTTCAATGCAACAATCGTTTCGCCAATCCCAAGGTTCAAGAATAAGTGTAATATTCACTTTGGGTGTTTGTAGTTTCTGTAGAACAGCAATTTCATCTTCCGCTGTTGGGTCCGGTTGAACTAGAATAAGAAGCAGAATGCGTAAAATCCATATCACGCTTGACAATGTGTAATTTAGTTAATATAGTGTGTGCAATGTGTAGTTTTTGTGTTACTTGGTGACTTTGGTATTTGTAATGAGGTGTGGATAAACTTTTTCAAAACAGTCAACTGGAGTACTTCTAAATCAAAAATCAATTCCTGCTCTGTCCAGGAGTCGCTAACTATAAAATATAGTTATAAAATTATACAATTTTCTCACTAGTTAACAGGTTAATTTGTAATTTACATAGAAAAAACCCAGAATCAAATCCATCTATGTCGTCCAAATGATGAGACATCACATGAATAGTTTTGCTTTCCCCAAAGTTTATAGTTAGGTTTCGACTGTATGGATTGCTATGAAAATTTGTTATTTCAACTGGTCTTGTTGGTTCCAGGTCACCTTTTAAAACCGGGGTTTCAAACACCCAACGTGGACTTCTCCGAAGAATGAAACAAGAGCCAAACGCTGTCCGCCCTGAATAGAACTTGCAGAATTTTCTGAAAGCAAGCAGAGTTTCGTGCACATTTATTATAAATCTAAAAACTGATTCCAAGAAATGAAAACTACCAAATTCCTCACAAGAGGCATGTTTGCGGAAACTAAGGTCAATTAAATAAGAAGTACGCAACAAATTTACAAACCTAATGTTAGGCGCAATGCTCGCCACATCAAACCACAAAGTTGCACATGCGTTTTCCGGAGTACGCACGAAATCACCATGTTCGAGTTCACCTTCACCCGCTGCTTCTTCGTTATAAACAGTAGGTTTTCTGTTACCTACATCTAGTTGGGACCCCTCCTCTTCAGCAGTTTTTGGAATATTCTTCTTGGATCTCCTTTTCTTAGAATATGTCCTAGATGATTTCGTTTCTCTCCGCTCCTCATTTGCTCCAGCTGCAATAAGGCTTAGCATTGATTGCGTATTTGATACAATCGGTTTGACGTCCTCCTTTTCTTCTTCTTCCTCACCCTCCCCTTCAAATTCTCCATCGTCATAGTCGTAACATTCTCCAAAATATTCTCCGTACATTTCATCACCATTTCCTCCTGCCGATTTGAACCAGTCTTTTTTCAGGGCGAATGGCGTATGAGCCATTACACTTCTAATGTCTTTCTTGAAGAGCTCTAACTCCACTTTAAAAGTATAACTGCAATTAAAATATTGACTATAAAGATATTAAAAATGTAAGGATGTACTAGGTATAAGGCCTTTTTTCATTGCCCACGCCTTCCATCGGTAAGTTTTCCAAAGCGGTAGCTTGAGGGGGCCGGACTTTTCTAATGGAAAGTCCCTCACTTCGAACAGTTGCACGGGATGATGCATGTTTGAGGGAACTAGTTGATAACTACTCTCCGACTCCTTAGGAAATTCGTCAAAAATGACCGTAAATGCGATAGGAATATCTTTTCCGCTCATTTCTTCAAATGCCTTAATAAGAACATGATAAATTCCAGTGGAGTACTGTTGTACTCCAAGTAAAATCTCCTGCATCGATGGGATTTTCACACGTGGACTTTCACTTGACTTTCGTCGTGACTGGTTTCCAACGTTATGATTTCTATGCCTCTCAACTTGTTCAGTTCGTTTGGCCCGTTGAGCAAGTTTCTCCTTCAGCTCTTCTTTTGTTAGGGTCTCAGGTGGTCGTTCTTTGCTTTTCGGTGTCCTCTCTCTTTTCTCTACAGGGTTTTTTTTAAACAAATTTGATTAAATTCAGATGATGCAATGAGTAAATATGTTTAGTCCCGTACTGACCTCTCCTTCTTTTCTGCCTTCTGCCCCGAAGACCGTCTACCTCATCATCGGATGGCTCAATGTCCAGATCGTTCTCAGTGGTTTGGTCAGTTTCCCTCCTCTTACTTCCTTTTTTCTTTTTATTTCCCTTCCCTGCGTCTTCTGTTTCATCCGCATTTTCTACTTCACCTTGTTTCTTTTTCTTCTTCTTTGGTTTTGTTTCTTCATCCTCCATATTTCCCTCGTTGTCAGTTTTCTGTTTCTTTTTCTTTTTAGACTTTGCATCAGCTTCGTCAGATTTGTCTTCCTCGGTGGATTTTGATTTTTTCTTCTTCTTCGGCTTAACTCCATCATCTGCTTCTTCTGGTTCGCCTTGCCCTTTCTTTGCTTTCTTTCCTTTCTGTTTCCCATCATTCCCTGTCTGCTCGCTGTTTCCATTCGCATCATCACCCGCTGGTTTATCCTTTTCTTTCAAGCCGTCCTTGATATCGTCAACGTTTATTATTGTGTTCTTTTTATCTTTTCCTACCACCCTCATCTCGACATCTTTTCTGGATTTCTTTTTCTTGGATTTGTCGTCCTCTGTAAGAACTTCATCTTCGGATATTCCCTTCTTCTTTTTCTGCTTTCCTTTGCCTTTAACTTCGTCGTCCTCGCCTTTATCCTTTTTTGATTTCTTTTTCTTTCCGCCTTTTTTCCTTTCTTCGTCGTCTGCTGGTTCATTATTGTTATCTCCACTTCGTAGTTGCGACTCAGGGGATACAATTCCTTCAGGATTTTGTCTTGCGGACAATGGCTCACCAAATTCGTCAAAATCGGGTCCTTCTGAATCAGCTGGTGGCAACCTGATTGCAAAAGAAGGATGGTGTAATGCCTAATTGTGTCCTCATATTTTGTGTGTTATTCATCTGGACAACTTACTGCCAAAATGGGTCTGATTCATCCACCACTTTTCCGCCCAAGACATCGAGATGATCCGTTGGAGCTACATGCATGGGAAGAAAACTCTTCAAATCTCTCCACAGGTCGTCAGCGGAGATTGGGGCGCTGAATTAGAATACCAATAGTAATCAATTTTAACTAGGACATGAATGTTTATGTGCAAATGATAAAATCTGAATACAACTGAGTTTGACAGGAGAAATAAGCCTCCGGGTGTCAAATATTGAATTTCAATTGCAAAGAAGACGCTCACTCACACAACATCATGCCATTCATGCGTCCACCCTGTCAAGCAACTCATGGCACTGAATTGTTTCACTTCAATTCCATGCAAATCGTCAGAGGTCAAAGACGCTACTTTCAGCAGGGCTTTTGTCAGTATTAATGGCCAAAGTTCTGAATTTTGTCCAATTGGTAATCCAACCGAGCCATCTCGTAAAATTGGAATTCTGTCGTCTACTGTAATTTTTCGCCAACATCCCTGGAATAATCAAAGCGTTACACAAGCTAAATCAACATTTTTCCAAATGCTGGTCATTTTTCATACCATGTAATACAGACGGACAATATATCGGCCATTTGGATTATATGAAGGCAAATCCCCCTTTACGCCTGCTTTGCATAAACTGTAAATATGATCCCAAGGGGCCCAACTTCCCATCCCATTTCGGGTGAAGATAACACCTTCGCCTTCACATACAAAATCATCTGATTTGGCTTGATCGTACAACTCCGATATCTCACTTATGATAAATCTTATTGCTTCAGAAATTTGACAGAGGTGAACGTTGGGTGACACAAGGTCAATTGTTTTCGCATCCAAGTCAACCATTTTCGGATTCAAGTTCAGATGCTTAGGGCGAACCCAATGGGCAGGTCGGATTGAAGGCGGTAATACATATCCTGTTATATCTTCGAAACCATCTGTTGTTGACTCCTGCGAAAAATTCAAAATTTATAACTGACAAATGGCTGCGTGTGTACGCATAAGTAAATTAAAAATCTAGTTCATTCGTAAGCTCACGTTTTCTTCCCAGGTTTCATTATTTATTGCATCGTCGCTCCACTCCGGCCAAGGTGGTCTTGCGTACATTGGAACGGATTTTCCGGTCATGCTAACTTTTTGAAAATCGCTTTGATCACCATCAATTTCTTCACCTAAATCTTCATTGTCTTCATTTGCGGAGCTTTGGTAATCGGTCTCTTCTTCTGTGCTCGCCATTTTTTATTTGCTGGACAAATTCTACTGTTTTATGCAATAAGTGTCCTTTCGTATAATATTGGTGTAAATCAGAAATCGCTTTCATTCCGGGAAGTGGGGCGGGGTGTCACTTAAAAAAAAACAGTTTATGAAATTGTACTTTGAAAACAATGATAGTTGCATCGCATCGCCTTGGTGACTAGTAATTCGTAAATGCTATGTACGCCGGAAGCAGAACCCATTTGTCTAAACTACACGCCAGAAGAATTTGCTTTCTTACTAAAAGTTAACGTTTAATTTCCCAAATTTATGTCGAAAATACAAATAAAGTCAAAGTAATACTTGACAGTGGAATTGAATTAGTTTCAACCAACTTGTGTATGTCAAGTACGCTCAGGACAATTTTTAAGTATCCTGTCAATTAATATCGGTTTGCAAGTACCTTCTTATTCAAAGTCTCACTGCATTTGGCATTTGGTAAATTAAGTAAATTTGACCGCGCACTGCGCTGTGTTGTTTGCGTTTGTCATAGTAGTGCAGTGCAACTGCATGGACTTCAAGTGAAATTGAGGCGCGAAATCCTACGAAATCTATCCAGAGTGCACTTTGAGTTTTGGCAAATGATAGCTTTTTACTGCGTACTTTATTTCATCTTTCTCCTTCAAAACACCTTTGCAATATTCAATTTCTTTGTGATCATGCCAAGTACACACCAAATCTAGTCAACTTTTATAGCCAAAAATATTTTAATTTCAATTTTGTGAAAGTTTCAGCTCTGAAAAATCTAGTCGTCCACCATACACAATGCTGGTTCAACTGTGTATCCTGTGCAGAAATTCGATCTTCAAATTACATTTGAATAATCTGAAATGGCAGTGCGGTTCATTGCCGGTTATACCATCGCCTATGATGATGACCTTGACCCCCAGAAGCTTGCACCATCTTGGAGACAGAACCTACTTCTCTACGAGTTCAACAATGCGGTCAAAATTTTCAGATGAAGATGATAAAGCAAAACCTGGCATTGCCGGTCCGCTTGAAAAGTTAAAGGTCACGGCGGATTACGTTTTGGAAAAAATTAGTAACGAAGAGCAGCTGGCCACTGTCCATGCTGTACAATCGCTTGAAGGGGAAGACCTGATTTTGAACCCTCCGACGAATTGCTGTCGCTCAGGATGTCCAAATTGTGTTTGGCTGGACTACGTCGACAAATTAGTGGAATTTTACACCGACCCGATGTTGACTCGAGACAAAATCCGTACGGATATAGAAGCCATCGATGACCCGAGTATAAAGGCATGGATTATTATGGAACTCAAGGGGAAAGGACTATGGTGACTGCCTCAGGGTATTGACGGCAGGTGCATCACGTTTTATTTTTACGAAGGGTCCGAGCCTGCATAAATGTGCGTAGATCGCGGACATGCACCTAGTGCTATTGTTGGTGTGCTCAAAAATTATTTATTACGGAATAAATTAGTGGATTTTTTGTTCTGGAAACTAGTAACGCAGCGCAGCAGCGTCAAGGACCAAGAAAGCCTTCACATTCTTGAGTGCAAGTTTCACGTTATCTAAAATTCCTTTCCAGTTCAGTAAGAACTAGATCCAGAAAATCCAATGTGAGTTGGTTTACTATTTACTATTCATTGGTTGAACTTGAACTCCAACTACGTACGTTCTCGGCTCCCTTTCAAGGGCAAATGAAAACAGTTTTCTGCAAAAGCAATCTGTTCGTAATTACATCTAAATGGAGTAGCCAGAATATTTAGCAGTTGTATGTACCTTACTACCAATGAAAGTGAATTTGGATTTTATGAGAGTGAGTGAGTGTGATTGCTCCATCATCATCAGTAAACAACACAACACGGAAGGAACCGCATTTCCACTGAAGGTTGGTTATTAGTGAGTGACTTCCCTTCCTTGTTGTCCACTAGTACAATCACGCATGAAAGTAATGTGAGATGATTTAATTGATCTGTGAATGAAAATATTCCGATTTGATGATACGCCCGTCAATCAATTGTTTTTGAAATCCTCACACGTATGTCAAAACCACAAACCCCGGTTAGAATAAGGGCAGAAGTAATTTTGACCATGAGGTATAATTAATTCAGGATTGAGATAGAGTTCTCGAAGTTGAAGGAAAATAAAAATACACTCAATTTCATGATACATTCCGTCCGTCAGTTGTGTTGCAATAATTTTCTAATTAAAACTGTCCATTGTTTGCACGATTATGATTGATTGTTTGCTACTGTAGCCCTGAAAATGCATTAGTTGTGTAAGGACAGTTTTTGTGCACCCACGTTGAATACAGGGTGCAAAAATGCATCAATGCAACAGCAGGCCATTCACCGATGCACTTGTCTATGTCTACAGATGTAAAATCTGACCAGATGTGATTGAATAACCAGACATTTAGGCGCGGAGAGGGAGTGTGTAATTTTTTGTCCATTCGGAATGTGGCTATGTGGTCCTTGGAAAAATGTTTGGGAAATTATAGTCAATTATGTAATTTGGCATGTCATTTTAATGAGGAGTCTCTTGCAGGAACAAAACTACATTCCAATGTTGATTTCACCTTTAAAATTTTTCCATTGACACAGAAGAATCAAGTTTATTGCATTTCCATCTACCCTCCTTCTTGCTTTAAAGTTTGAAAACATGGTTCGTGTGTTCCTTTGAGAACCTGTTTGTGGCTGTCTCTTCGTCTTTCTATGCAGATTGCATAGATAATGAGAACACTGGGATAGATTAAGATAAACAAAATGTAACTATTGTTAATGGCAGACGCACGTATTTTCGGATGGGTACATTTTGCAAATAGTTGTTTTACTTTCTCTCCCGTAAAGCTAAGCTGTCTATAAACAACTGGAACGTGTTGTTCAGTCTTTAAGGATGCAAACTTCTTGTCATTGTAATGTGTAACCTGAAAAAGCCTTGAGAAACAAAATTCCAACAACAAAATCTGAAGCCGCTTCTGACCTTTAACAATAAGCACATCCATAAGGATATTTGGTTTCCGACACTTTAGAAGAAAAATGTTCGGCAAATGTGCAACATCCAAGTCCATTCATCAATCACGTTCAGGGGAGTGAGTGCCTGTCTTGATTCTCAACAAAATTGTATCCTCCGAATTTCTGTATAGTATAATTAAGTACGTAAAATTAAGAATTCCTCAGCCAGAAATTTTCAGTAAACCATTCTTCCCAGACGGCACACGTCGATATCAAATCCAAATGAAAGAGGAGCCACTGCATTACATATTCATCAGGCCCTAAATAGACAAATAAATCGAAGTTATCTGCTTAACTTATTCAAATTTTAGTTCCATCAAGGTGCAAACCGGTGTGAGCCGGTTAGGATGGTTTATCAAAAAATAACATTTTTCCTGAATTAAATCTGGACGTGGAGCTTTGACCGACCGTATTTCCATACTATACTATGCCATGTGCGCAGACTGTCTTCCGAGTTTTTGATTGTCTATGACGTTCATCCCCTTGTTTTTTCGCACATGGTTCTCCTTCAATCGCCGCATGGATGTCAACAATTAATTCCCTCTAGTATCCCATATATCATGAATGATCTTTGTTTATCTCCTTGAATTTTCCTCGTGGATTTATTGATAATTGCCCCTTTCATGAACAAAGTTTCGGATTAGATGATAGGAATGGGATTATACCACCTACCTTATGATTTGATTAATTCAATCGCGACAAGAAGTGAAGGATGCGGCGGCATTATGGACGCCAACTCTTTAAAAGCTATCTCCCACAACTTGATTCCAGTCAGTTGATATTTTAGACTCAGAGTAGAAGGGAGGAATTCATTGTTTCATTTGAATAGCTTGACACGACAGTTCTCATTGTTGGATTCTTGTATTGTTCCAACTATTCAGTTCAAAGGGGATCACACGCCTAGTTTATTGTACACCTTGTATTCCTTTGAGCAGCTAGCTTCATTTGTTTCTTCGTGGAATTCATCTACTCGTTTTTTACGGTTAGTTTAAGCTGTTTTGAAGTTGTATAGTTTTAAACTATATTTAGTATAAAACCTGACGATTCGTAAATGACTGTTTCCAATTTTAACCTATTGGAGTATGTGTGCTATTTCAAGTTTTTTTAGAGTATTAAGTGCGTCTGACAAAAATTGATTGATTGATTCCAATTAGTTTTGAAGTTGGTGTGTAATTTCAAACTTTTTTGGGGGTATTTAAGCAAGTCTGGCACAAGTTGATTGATTCTTTCCAGTTATCAAGATAAACTTTCTTCTTTCTTTTGAAATAAAAAAAATCAAATCTTTAGAAACCATCTTCGGCAATTATTCTTGCCTACAACAGTCAACCACAAAACGGCCTTAAGGGTGTACGCTTTTAACAGCTTCTTGTTAGGATTGTATTTTCATTTTCGACTTCGCTAATTTGGTAAGCAAATTTGTGTCTAGGCCGGTAAGTCTATCCAATTCAATATCGCGATAAGTTTTATGGCAGCCAGTAAGATATTAATTAGTCGATGGTGACAAGCGGTTGTTTTTATTAGATCCGCAGCACAGATTTTCGCGATTGATTATACTGATTGTGGTAATTTGAAATGAATGAATCGCGACAGGCCCTTATATAACCTGCAGATATGATGGGGGCAGGCAGTTCGGTGCATATTTGTTAATTATATTTTGCTTACAATTGGGTTACCGCAAATATTAATCAGGACAGATTGTTAAATTGGCAGCTTTGTATTTTAGTTCACAAATAGTCATAATAACTTTTATAAGCGTAAATAGCTCGGGTACATATTTTATGGTGTTCATGCAAATTGATGCACATAGTGCGCACTGAAATAAGGACCACCAACATATTTTAAGTTTTTGCACTTCTGCACTAACTATTCTGAACTGACGCTCCATATGAAATTTGTCGAGACGACCTAGGCTTCACAGGTCTTTAGATCTTGAACTTTTCACACGTGTTAGTTGTGTAGCTCATAGTCGAGTTATATTTTCAAAATACTAAAAATTAAGCATACAAATTTCGTTCTGATGCTTACGTGACGTTGTGCCTAGTCTGAATCATGCCGTGCTTTAGTCCCGGCGAGTGATTGAGGACAAATAGCATGGGTTTTTTAAACTCTAATTTTCACTTTTGCGGTAGAATAGAAAGGAATGCAGCAAACCGGAAGTTTCTGCTAATGACCTCCGCTGGCATAAGCAAACTCTAAAGCTAAATTCCAATCGTGTCATGCATGTTAGCTCAGATTAGGGATTTCCCTTTGAATGTTTTGTTGCCTAAAATTGCAATTCATCTGGGTTCGATGGTATATTAAATTCAAGCAAATACAAAAGACATTCCATTCCATATTGTAGGAGTGTGTGCAATTACATACGGGAATGCAATTCACAGGCATCAATCCAGCCGTGCCTTTTGTATGATATTTAGCTCTTTCAGGAATAATTTTTGCGTCGAGACAGTCTGGAGTTCCATAAATAAATTCATTCATATAGATGTAATTATTGTAATAATTGGGCCTGATCACGAATGCGGAATTGTTAATCAGGAGGATTCCGATTCCAGGTAGCCATTGCAATTTTTTTTTGATATTTTTAAATTTATTCTGCACGGGATCCGGGTGTATTCACGTGCCAATTGTTTTTGACGTTTACTTCAAACATTTGCATGAGAAAACAAATTTTTTGATGAATTTCAAATCAAAGAATGATTGCAGACGGTTACGTCGGAGGGATTTGTCGGTGATCCATTTAAAAGCGAAATTGAAGCGTGACAAGTAATTCAAATTAGAGATGAGCATCCACTATATGCATGCCTATTACGTCAAAACATGTTTATTTACCACAAGACAACACTAGACCTACTAAAACGAATGTGGAATGCATGTAAACAATAGAATAAATATTTTAGGAATTTGTCCTTGATGCTAATAGCCAGGCTTTTTTTTAATCCAGTCTTCTGGAATTTTGCTTATCATCTCGTGATTATCAATTTTTACTGGTCAATTCCCACTGCGCAGCAGTCCAGTCAGTGCCTGAGCTTGATTTCAGTAACACGTGCGTTACGATAATGATGTAATTAAATAAGTATTAATAAAAAGCAAATATTAATGTTTGTAATGATGAAGCTCTCCCTAGGCTTGTCCCGGAGGTGGATGTTAAAATATTAAAAATTAACAATCAATTTTGCATACTGCGTAATAGGTTTGATTAGTATTGGTTAGTATACATTTACTAATCCTCACTCGTTTTAATTTGTTTTAGTCGTGGAAAGTGACCCGGAGTGGAGTTACTTGGGCATCAGAATTGGTTACTTGCAACTTGAATGAAGTTCAAGTCTAGCTATCAGTTTTCACCATCACTATCAGATCTGCCAAAGATGGGCGATCAACCAGGTGAGAAAAAATGTGTAGCACTTCTTTCTGTTTCAACTCTGCCTATTGTATTCAGGAAATTGAGTAGGTGTTCCCACCTGACCTAATGCTTTCCAACCTTATCATTAACATTGAATCCAGTCAGCGTATATTGTATTTGGCATTGACCCCACATTCCATGATTGCATTGTTTACAATCTAATCTTCACTCTTTGCCTTGTATGCGTACTGAGTGAGTAACGTGCCGTGCATTATTTGGAGGAGTGCACAATTTCACTGTTTCGGGAAAACCTCCGTCTGATAAACTGTTGGCTCCAGAGCAGAGTCCAGCCCGATGCAATAATTGCTTGCAATTAAACCCGTTTTGCCATTAAAAGTCTAATTGGCAATGCTCAATGCGACTGTATTATTTCTTCGATTTAGGATTTTCCGACTTCAAGCGACGCTGATTTGATTTGCCTGAAATTACGCAATGACCAAATTATGTGAAATTGTTTCACTGTGCATGCAAGTATACAGTACTCCTCCATTCAGACTTAAAACAGTCAGCTGCTGAATATCCTGGCATTTAGCGCTAATGTCTTGAATTGTACTTTAAAATGATGAAAAATCGTCGATTTTTAGAAGAGAAGAAAAAGTCGGTTGGAAAGAGAGCGCTAAAACTGGTCAAAAACCGTTTTCCAATTCTGGCATGGCTTCCGAAATACAGCACTGGCGATCTTGTGGCCGATGCCATTGCCGGCATAACCGTTGGACTCACTGTGGTAAGTTTTAACTGCAAGTAATTCGGATTGTTTTCGATTAATATCAGAGGAATTTGGAAACCGAATTTCTAGATCATATTACACTTCAAATCCAATGAGTGCTTTAGCATCGGACTTTTTAGAATTTGGACTTCTAAAATATATTTTTTGAAATATTTCAGGTTCCTCAGAGCATGGCGTACGCGGCCATTGCAGGCAAGTGCATGATTTTAAACAAATAAAGTATTTATGGCCTTTAGCTGATTTGGTGTCAGAATTCATCGAATCCACATGCTAATTACTCTTTTCGTTATTGCAGGTTTAAGCCCCGAATATGGATTGTATTCATCTTACATTGCTTGCTTGCTTTACGTCGTGCTTGGTTCTTGTCGGCAAGCNATAAAGTATTTATGGCCTTTAGCTGATTTGGTGTCAGAATTCATCGAATCCACATGCTAATTACTCTTTTCGTTATTGCAGGTTTAAGCCCCGAATATGGATTGTATTCATCTTACATTGCTTGCTTGCTTTACGTCGTGCTTGGTTCTTGTCGGCAAGCAACGATAGGTAAGAGGATAAAATTTTGTAATGAGAAATTGAATGAATTGTGGAATACAAATTATAAATTTATTGTGTGTTTTAACATATTTATTTCTTAAAATATTAAGGACCGACGGCTGTAATGGGACTACTCACGTTTCA
Source organism: Orthonychiurus folsomi (assembly GCA_036851895.1). Classification (NCBI taxonomy): domain Eukaryota; kingdom Metazoa; phylum Arthropoda; class Collembola; order Poduromorpha; family Onychiuridae; genus Orthonychiurus; species Orthonychiurus folsomi. The sequence continues at coordinate 52,816 of JAAXYW010000016.1, read as the reverse complement.
AACTTGTGGCAATGACTATGCGGAATGTGCAGTTCTCGCAGGCTTTTACTCTGGTGTGATTGAATTGTGCATGGCGTTTCTACAATTGGGTAAGTATTTTGTATTTTCTAGGTAACTGTTTCTTACCCAAACCAAGAGTACAGCGGATATGCTAGCACAAATTAGAATTATGTAATCCAGTTTAGTTGTTGCTTCCAATCTCAATTTTTTTTAAATTGAAGAAGCGTTTTCATCCAATTTTTAGTATCCAAAAGTTATATTTTACAAGTGTATGATTGTAAAAATCCCAAATTGATTTTATAGTTTGCTATTTGCGACGCAGAGGAAAGTTTATGGCAATATTTACATTTGAAGCTCAAACACCACAGTATCAGGTGTTGTTCAATAAATTGCGAAATTGCGATCGTACCATTTTGGACGTGTTGCCTCCAACGCAGTGTTGGATTATGTCATTCGCTTGATCCTGGCAAATACTTGGGACTTTAAATTGTTGAGCTATGAACTCCATATTCACAATGGTATTCACCTTGCAATGTCGCGTCCTTACCTTCCGAATATGACTCGCGTGATCAACCATATCATATCCGATTTTTTTTATGTCGCAACAACTAACCTAATCCTCATTCAAATTGAGAGGCTAATCCATATACATTAGAAATCAGGCTATTTTATGACCTTTCCAAGTGCGTGCGCGAATTCAGGTTGAAACTTGGCCTACTTGGGTCACCCTCCTGTGCCCTAATGCTGGCGACTGCTCAAGTAGGGAGTGTGTCGGTTGAGGATTACTAAATTTGTTGTTTTAAATCGAAAGACTATTCATTCGACAATGAAGATTGCATCTATGTATCCTAACAATCTAATTTTATACTTTTAGGTTGGGTGGTCTCGTTTATTAGCGAACCTGTGACAATAGGTACGATACTGCCTTTTACATTAGTTGAAGATAATGTACGCTTTGGCTTACACATGTATTTAATGTTGACAGGCTTTACTGCTGCTGCATCGATTACAATTATCTCTTCACAAGTGAAAAGTTTCTTTGGAATTGGTGGTCCGAAGGGTAGTGGGTTCATTGGTTATTGGACAGCAGTTTTTCGGGACATATCGTCAATACATCTTTCTGTACGAACATTTTTCCATGGCTTAATTAAACATTTTTTATTAGACTATTGCTTTTTTCTCAGGATTCAATTGTTGGAGTGGCGTGCTTCATTTGTCTATACGGACTTATGGTAATTAGCTCTTTTGGATTTAAGTGCTCCGCAGTGCCTAATTAAACATTATATTTGCTGAATGCATTTGTAGAATTTGAAGGACATCAAATTGAGTAAACCCTCAGCATTTGTGAAAAAGGCTCTTTGGCTGATCTCCGTTTCAAGGAACGTAATAATTGTCATCACTACGACTATCATTGCCTGCATTTGGGCGGAACCACCGTTTAAACTTGTTGGAAAAGTTCAGGCCGGTTTCCCTGAAGTTGCTCTACCACAGTTTGAGCTCCCAGCAAAGCATTTCAACGAAACGGTGCCGGATTTGGATGAAACACTAAGTTTTGGAGATTCCTGGAAAGTCCTTGGCAGTGGACCGCTTGTATTGGCTCTTATTTCTGTCCTCCAAAATGTTGCCATCTCAAAGGCATTTGGCGCGGGTCAAAAAGTTGATGCTACACAAGAAATGTTTGCACTTGGCATATGCAATATACTTGGATCTTTCGTCAGTGCTATTCCTACATCGGGTATGCTACAGCCTTAGTTTGGATTTGAAAACTGCAGGAAACTCGATAACTATGGTATATTAATTCTTGCGTTTTGCTATTGCAGGTTCGTTTTCTCGAAGTGCTGTTAATGCAGCGAGTGGTGTAAGGAGTCCGTTAGGTGGACTTTTTACTGGTAATTTTCATATATATCAGCAGATGTTGAAAAATTTTGGCTTTTGTTCTGGTATTATTATTTAAAAACATAAAATAGGCGTCCTGGTGCTGCTGGCTTTGAGTTTCCTCACACCGTCATTTTATTTCATCCCAAAAGCATCTTTAGCGGCGGTAATAACTTATAAAAATTGACAATAAAGATATTTGGGTTACAACAGTTTTTATTATTTAACAATTTTTAAAGGTGATAATATCAGCCGTTATGCAAATGGTTGAATACCAAGCAATCATGCCGATGCTAAGGATTTCAAGTGAGTTTGATTATGTCTTACTATAATCTGACTAAGCTCTTCGTTTGTGGAATTTTGTAAAATTGAATTTTTGGCTTTCTCAATTCAGAATTTGATGTCGTCACCTGCCTCACAACTTTTGCCACCGCCTTAATTGTTGGAATGGAATATGGAATTATTATTGGTGTAGCACTCAGCATCGGTGGACTACTTTACACTTCCCTTAAGCCGAATATTAACCAACGCTCCAAACATGCCGATGAAGTCAAATATTTCATCATTACACCAGAGTCGGGTTTAACTTTCACTTCCGTCGACTTCATCCGGACTAACATAACTAAATTAGCCTTAAAAAATAAAAATGTTACAACATATTTTCTTAACTTTGAGAAGTGGAACCAATTCGACTACACTGCTGCCACAGCATTGACTTCAATGGTTAAAGTATTTGAAAAAGATGGTAAATGTCTAGCTTTTACGAATTGTTCTCCTGAGTTTGCAGCAATGCTGCAGGAGGCCGGACTCTCTAACCCACCTGTAGTTGTATGGACAGAGATTGAGAATTATGTTAAAAAAGCAGGTTCCGTGATTATAAATCTTCCCACGGACATAAATGTGGGGATTGCGAATGATCCGAATGGTAGTATACAAACCGATTTTTCATCGTGTACTACACTGAGTGGGACAAGAAATTTGATTAACACTGGCTAAATGCCAGCAGCACGTTTGAGTTTGACTGTGTTGTGTTGACCATGTAAATAAGTATTATATTTTATTGGGCAGGATACCAAATATGTTTTATACGCTTATGTAATTGACTTATTGCTTTTAGCAGTATTTGAAAGTGAGATTTAAGATTCAGTTTCAGTATTCTACCAATTATTGGTGTATGTTTTAAAAATGTAACCATTCAGCTAGTGGTTTGCTCACTAGTATTTTGACAAGCTATTTTGTTTTGATTCCAAAGCATATACTACAAATGGCAAATTTTAAATAAAACAAGGTTTGAACAGAATCTGGTTATATATTCGTACTTATTTCACTAACAATATATTTTAGGGTTCGGTTTTGAGCTAACCAAAGTCATTTAAAAATTGTATACGCTCCGATTTACGTTATGAACAGACCTGACGCGTAAATATTGTCAACACGGAAATGAAAAAAGTCGAATTTACGGAAGTGTACTGCTATACTGTTTTATTTTTTTTTGTTACAAATCCAGGTGGTAACTGGTGCTACTTTCGTGAGTCAGTCTAGAGTCTGGTGAAGGGTTTGAGATACGCGTCGTGTCGTTAGTTAACTTTTATAAAACTAAATCTAGGTAGGTTGTTTTTTATGAACATTTTCTTAACGAAAAGCTGATTGCTAAATAATATATATGCCAAGAAAAGAAATTTTGCACTCAAATGGTGCGCAGAGGATTCTGTGCTCAGTTTTTCAGCAAATTGACATCATGTCCGAAAAACTCCAAGATCAAGTCGTTCCGCACGGTTCTTCAAATTTAGTAACTAACAAATATTTCCAATTCATCTACATCAGATGACAAGAGTGTAAAAATCGGCGATCGTGCTACAATAACGATTTCCGGAAACCACTGCCCTGGTACTGTTAAATGGATCGGCGATTGTGATGGCTTACAAACAGCTGTTGTGGAATTCGTAAGACACATTGCTACTTAAAACTCAATTAGTCAATATTTGACAATTGTTTTGAACAGGATGATTACTTGGAGGATGTCTTTCCTATTTCGGACTTAACGGCGTCAATATTAAAATGTAAAAGAAGTCATAGTCGCATGGTCTTGCTGCAAGATTTAGCCAAGGTGGCAATGTCAAAGTATAACTGAAAGGCCAACCAAATACGCATTCCTTCATGGAGAATTGAAGCATCAAATATTTTAAGTAGCAGTATGAATTTATTCAAGATGATTTGGTCATTACGTCCAATTAAACGAATTGAGTGGATAGATAGTAAAAGATACAGTATGTGTTGAGTAAATAAATAATACAATACACTTCCTGGCAACTTGTTGTACAAAGGTGTTCAAGAGAACATAATAAGTAACGAAACTTCTGTATAAAAATTGATAATGTGGTTCATCATACTTCAAACTTTTGAGTTTTTTTTTAGTTATCTAGACTGGTTTTGGAGTTCCCTTTTTGCCAATTAGGGATTTATGGATGTGAGGGATAACACCTGTGGAAACAAATAATTTAATTCATTTAAGTTGAACATTTCACCTGAACTGGAACAATAAAGTGCATGAACAAAGAAATGTACCTCCTCCAGCAATGGTGGCTTTGATCAGTGAGTCCAATTCTTCGTCACCACGAATAGCTAACTGCAAATGCCGAGGAGTAATACGTTTCACTTTTAAGTCTTTGGATGCATTTCCTGCCAACTCTAGTACCTGTTAGAAGAGAAAGTTATTTTATACTAATTATAGAAGAACCATTCTCTGATTTCTATTGCATACAAATTTGATCTTCGCCTGTATAATATCATGGCTGCTATGTGGAACTAGTGCCCAGTAAACCAGTAGTACGGGGAAATTGTGAAAGGTTGTCCCCAAATTCTCATATTAAGCCAACAATGTCATTACGACATCGCACGTAATCCTTACCTCAGCTGTAAGATACTCCAGGATAGCTGCGCTGTATACGGCAGCCGTCGCACCGACACGCCCGTGGCTAGTGGTACGGTTCTTTAGATGTCTGTGAATACGTCCGACAGGGAACTGCAAATTTGGAAAAATTAAAGCAGATTAAACATAAGTTGGCAATGGCAAATCCTTCCAACCCCGACTAATATCACCAAAAACCTTGTTGAGTCGTTAAAATTTTAATAAACCCAAAAAATCTTATGAATCCAGTTTCCATTAACTTGTGCACCCAACAAATACGAAGGCGGATTAAATAGTGCCCATTCCCTTCCACCTCAATTTCCGCGCGCAAACCCAATTTAACGGACTTGATTTCAAATCCGAAGCCGGTTTCCCCTCCGGCAAAATTCTTATAGACTTGGAATCTAAAATAAATTACAATCAAAACACTATTTACCTGTAATCCAGCCCTCGCTGAGCGTGAAACCGCTTTAGCTTTTGCCTTTCCTGAATCCTTCCCGGCTTTTCCACCAGCCTAAAATATCCAACAAAACGAAATTGAACACTACGTTACGTCCCGTCCGCCCCAAAATTAAGGCCTGCATGCCTCACGTTCATAATTTACTTTAAATACACAACTACACAATTTTGACAAACTCAATTCACAAAATTAAAGGTCTCGGATTTAAAAGAGAATATCGTAGGGATTTTATCCAACTTACCATTTTGAGTTGATAAAATTGAGTCGATCGTACAAGTAAAATGTATGTATGTGTTTGGGCAGTGGATGCGTTGGACAGAGTGAGTGCGGGGAAAGAAATGGCTTGGTTGATGATGACGCCAAAGTGAGGGATGGAGGGGCTGTTCCTTGTCCGTTGAGGGGCAGAGGAGCGCCAACTTGGGAACCAATCAAAATCCTTCATTCCAACCCACAGCTCCTCATCCCCACTCCCACCCCATTGGGGCAAAAGGCGGTTGGGCGGGCAATCGGAGCTTTCAAATTTTGAAAGCTTAACATTTCCCCTCGTCCCCAGTTTGACGATGACATGTAGTAAACTCAATTAATTCGAATTAATGACAGGGCTCACGTCATTGTTCGAGTAATAATTATTATTGTCTGACGTTGCGGGTGGTAGTACGTACGTGTCCGACCCAATTCTCATCGTCAATACCATCATACCCGTGGCTGTGCCTTGAGGTGAGGACAAATTGTAATTAGTTAATTAATTAATATAATTAAAATTAAATACTTCTTGGGGATTTTTTGAATAAAAATTGCATTGCTACCACTAGACCACATCTCGTTCTATTGATATCAATTGCGAAGGCGAAGATATTATTGTATTGCATTCCAGCATGGTGGGGTCACTAACCTTATGTTTTGTGGGGGTCATTGAACTTTTGTTGTGCACGACGCACGACAGTGTATAGTATACCCTATACCCGCCAGGGTGGGCGAGGTGTTATCTAATAATTGTGTTAGATGAAGTACAAATGAAACTGTTTTGAAAGTTGAAAATCGGCAAGTATTGAAATACACTGAGGTGCGGGTAGGTGTGGCAAACTATTTTAGTTCTTAACAAAATAGTGCACATATTCAGTCTTCAGTAATCCACCAGTTTCATCTTTCGACATAGGGCTGGTGCCGAAAGATGTGAGTGTCCCCAAGTCTTTGCTGTGCTTTCCCACATATTCATAAATTGATTTTTATTCGTTAAATTATGTATTTATTTATTACATTTATATACATTTTTTATAAACAACGCCGTAATTATTATTCTAGTTTGGTGTACGGGAAGGAGCAGAAGCTACTACTGCCAAAGATGTTTATTCAACTGGATGATGAGTCGGAGGAAGAAGTTGTACTCGACGAAAATGGACAAATGAAATGTCGAGTTTGTTCAATTGCCTTCAAAAGCAAAGATGGATTTCTTATGCATGAGAAGCGGCATTTTACAATGGATCATTTCATTTGCCCCACTTGCAAAAAAGGTTTTACTAAATTTAGTCACTGTGTGGCTCACGAAATAAAGGAACACCACCAAGGCTCGGCCGATTCCTACGCTTCTCAATTTGCAAACGGAGGTAGTGGTTTAGGCCTATGGGAGGTTGACCTGGAGGAAGAGCTGTGCTCGATTGTGCCATCCACCTCCTTATACCCATACAGAGGACCTCCAGTACTTGGCGCATACGAACCTTATGAAATTGAGCTGAAATACTCAAAGAGTGAAAAGAAGTCTTATTCCAGTATTGTAGCCAAGTATACTCTGGACTGCCAGAGGAAACGAATTGAGGAACAAAGTGGTTTGTATTAAATATGGGAAACGAAGCGGTCGCATTATTTGTAGCTGTAATAACAACTAATTTTATTTTGCAGATAACGTCCAAGCCGTCCGCCCTCAACAACCAAAAGTTCACTCCTCAAAACTTAAGCTAGCAACAAAACACACTGCCGGTTCTGGCAAACGTCCCAAAACTAAAACTCGTTACATATCCGAAGATGACGACCAATCCAGCTCACTTGATGATGATGAGGAGCCAGAGTACTTGCCGAATTGGTTGAAGTCAAAAAAACCGAAAAGTGCTGCAACTGTCCCTGTTCGAAGATTTCGAAGGAAAAAGTGGTATTTTTGTAAAGTTTGCTCCTATGAAGCCGGGTTCAGTGAATTTGACATTCGCCAACATCGTAATCTTAAGCATCCGGAAATCCCCTTCTCACGAGCGGCAACATTCAAGATGAAGTACCCAAATCCCAAATCAACTAAGACATTACAAGAGTCCCAATTTCAACGTAGAAGGTCCACAAAAAAGAAACAACCACGAGCAGCGGCGGGTGATTCCAATAGTGATGAGGAGGACCAAGATAAAGTACAACCTAAAAAACGAAAACGTCAGAAAATCTACAGACGAGTATGGGAAAGAGTCAAAAAACGAGTGAAGAAGGATGAATTTATTTCCGCATTGGGCCTGGTGACGAAAACGGATGTCGTCATTGGACCCAGACATGGAACAGCAGCGGTGGTCTCGTCTCTTTACAGAAAACGGAAGGGTAGACGTGATAGATCTCCTTCTCCTCACGCTCAGGTTTTGCTGAAGAAAATGACAAACACAACAAATAAGTCATTTAAACTCTGCCCACTTTGTGATTTCTACGCTTCGAGCAAATCAGACATTCGCCGGCACAGAGGTGAAGTTCATTTGGGGTCAGGAGGCACAAATTCGAGGAAAAGAAGGCATAGTGGAAAAGAACCTCAACCTGGAACCTCGAAACGTCTGATGTCTGCGAACCGAGAGCCAATCCCAGGCCCATCTTCTTACACATTATCACCGAGAAAACATTCCAAAGTTGTGGAGCCTATTTGGTGTCATTTCTGTGATTATTATTGTCATTCAACTGCTGAACTGGACACTCACATCGGACTGAAACACAGAGACAAAGGAACAGAGAAACTAGTCAAATCCATATCCCAGAAATTTATTCGTTAGAACACTTTAGCTGTAGGTCTGCTTTTTGTGTGCGGATAATTAATTAGGGATAATGATTAAATGTGCGTTTTTCTCCATGGTTGTTCTGTAGAAGGGTAACGATTTAATTAATTCTAATTAATTGTCTATTTTTATACAGATTTTTAAGATTTAAGATTGCGGTAGGGTTGGTCCTTTAAAAAGTATTAAATACGTAATAGAAACTGAGCAGCTTAACTCACAACCACAGTTAAGTGAAATGTGTGTTTTAGACTAGTCACATCAAAGTAGTAAAAAATGTAAAATCACAATGCAATGCATGCTCACTGACGTCGTGCAAGGTCAGCAGCAATATTTTCTCAAAGTTTTAAATAATTCTTTTGCAATCAAATAAAAATTCTGAAGTCGAATGTTTAGAATTAAATCATATTATTACATTCGCATGTCAATGCAAAAATCAGAGTACAATACACACACACACGAAACAAATTACGAAATTTAATCCCTTGCTCAACTTCATTTAGTTTGTGCATATCCTAAATGTGTTGCGGTGTCCCGGTTCATTGGCTGATGGCTGGTGCTTATTTTCCTTTGTAGTCAGGTATTCACAGAGGACGAAGGAAATGAGTTTTTTTCTTTTGTGAGTTTGGTTTCGGGGAATGTCCCGTTGCCTTCATTCGTGTGGTTCTTGGTTCATCGACGAAGATGAGATGACGCAAGGGGAAGGATACAGGGTCTGGCCGGGCCTTAGGATTCAGATGGGTTGATCATAATTGAAGTTTTCTTTCCTTAGCCAAACCGCGACAACAAAATGCATTGCATGAGCAGAGAAATAACATTTAACTAGGCATGCTTGCTAAACGGAATACATGAGCAGTTCATGACCGCCTGGAACACACCTTAAAAATCCAATAGTAAGTGCATACGAGAGATACAAGTTGGTGTGAATATTTGCATTTTCCACTCCTTACCTCATTTTGTGTAATGAAAACCGGACTCAATTTTAGATACTTTACTATGTACTTATACCTAGCTGTATATTTTCTAAGGACAGACCAACAGCACTAAAGTTTGATGATTTCAAAGGTTGCAACGAAGATATTCAGCTGGCTTAAAGTGCCATATTAGTTTTTTAAAGACCGTTTTCGGCATTTCTAAATCCTTTGAATTTGGATTTTGAAACAACAGCGAAAAAATGGATCTATATTTTTTGAACGTGCTACTTCGCATTAGATCCAAACATGCCAAGCCAGTTACGTGGACCCTGAAGTTTGGGTTCCAATCTTTTGTGAAGGAGAATGAAAAACAAGAAATAAGGATTAGCACATAGTACTAGTACTGCATTAAATTTTCCAAGCCTCATGATATTTCGTACAATCCAAATATTTACAAAATACATAATATTGCATTCTGATGGGTAATGGTAACACTTTTTTAGTGCATGGGAGACTGAATGTTATGGAGGTGGTTGAGATGATGATGAACCTGGGGATGGGATGGTTTGGTGAACAGAACTCCTACTCCCTTCGTACTTCCTTATTAAAAAACGAACGTCTTGGCTGGGAAAGGATAAGAAATCCCCGTCTTCGTCTTTGGGGTCTGCTACCCTACCTGAATTCTTCTTATGGACTTACTTACCTGTCCAACCACTTTGCCACGATTCAAATCCTTCCTCAAGGGAAAGAAAGACCTGAAGCATTTACCTTCAAGCCTGTACTACACACATTCCGTCTCAAGTCCTTTCAACTCAGGTGTGGAATTTGACATCAACAAAATTCGATGCAGTAGTTCAATAGCAGGTCATGCGGATACATGAGGGAGGGTGCAGTGGATACAAATATATTTGTAGAGCTATTTCTGGATTTACCGGTGAACAATACAGTAAATGCATCCGACGAAATATTATAACCTCGTGGACTACGAATCCGTTTTAAAATTTATTTAAAAGTGTACATCAGTTAAAAAGTTATTAGTTCCTTAATTACCCAAAGTGTTGGGAAATTCAGCTTTATTCGTCGAGGTCAAATTGAAATTAAAACTTGCACTTTTGACTTCTTGGCGAGCAAAGTTTACTAAATACATGAGAAATAATGTGCGGAACGAATGTGAATTGTGTCACACATGCGCAGGCAAGTGTTCAAATGAAGTGAAAATGAAAATATGTTTGAAGTGAGTAAATTAATATCAAGTGAACTACGAGGTGAGGTGTAGTGTACAACAGTGACAATGAAAATAATAGCAGAATAATATTTGCTCCCCATACAAACAACACAGGCATTCAAGTAAAGTGCAAGTTATGAGAACCGGGACGTTTTCTTTCATGTTGAAAACAATTACAAAGAATGAAAGAAAGGGTTGCAACATCCGGTCGAACTAAAACGTATGGATTCATGGGAAAAGAAGGGGATTTCTTCAGCTTTATGAGAACCGGGACGTTTTCTTTCATGTTGAAAACAATTACAAAGAATGAAAGAAAGGGTTGCAACATCCGGTCGAACTAAAACGTATGGATTCATGGGAAAAGAAGGGAATTTCTTCAGCAGAAGTGAAATTAGAGTAATGAGTGAACTCGGACTCCTCAGTTGCAAATAAACACTCTTCATTTCATATTCAGAATTTTAATTTGTTTTGAGTTTGACATGCAAAGAAAGCGGAATAAGTTTTTTACTGTTGAGTGCATGATTTCTGGAACCGCAGTGGACAATAATAGGATGTCGAGATGTTATCAACATTGTCAAAAGTCATCCCCGGTGTGTTTCTCGTGTGTTTCACTGATCTAATGACTTAAAAAAGCGGGGGTTTGTTGACTAAAGAAATGAAGAGTGTGCGGGTGTCTTTGTGATTTAATTGAGCCAGAAGTCAACTGTGAATCCAAAGTTAAAAGGGACAATAGGTGAGGAAGACAAAGAACAAAAGACTGATTAAAATGGACTGCTTACCAAGAGGAAAGAATCGTATCTCTCGTCTGCTCATCAATGCGCTTCTCATTGCGCTTCTTTCTCAAGGTATGATTCACGGTTTTCCCGTTTTACAATCATTCAAATCCTTTTTCTGTTCAAGGAGTTTGAGCCAAACTCTCGGTTAAATTAACTTGTATGCTAGTGACAAGGAATGTGGGCGGACGGCACGACGTCGCGTCGGAATTCTTGACATCTAATTGAAATCAAAATGTGAGGTCTTAAAAGTCTGTAAAGGATTAGCAATTATTCAAATTTACTGGTTTCTTTCGTGCTAAATTTGTATTGGGGTTGATGGAATGGTTGGACTTTCCAACAGAATAATTTTACACATTTTACCGTCACCACACCGGTGGTGCTGTGTTCCCGCCCTGTTTTATTGAACCCGAAATATTTATATGTATTTGCATTTTTAAAATTTCTGCATCTCATCCCATATTTGCAGACATGGTGTGATTTCCCTTTTGATGCTATTAATGGCATTCGACGAATGTGGCATTTTTTCACATATTTCCGAAATCAGTCAAATGCAGGATTCTCGCGTGTAAACAATATTTGAAACTTCCTGAAAAGCAGAATCTTCTATCTTCATCCCTTTTCCTTATCTCATCAAAATAGTTCGTGCTGCTCATGCTATTTAAGGAGTTTTCCATCCATGCTTCAAAGACTTATAGCGCATAGTTAATGCCAAGGTGTGCGTCTTTAAAGTTAGACCGGCCTATGCCTATGTGTGACGCTAGACATCATTCGTATCATCGTATCGTCACAAAAAATGGAATTTCGACTAGATGAGCGACAGATTAAACATTTCGTTTTGGAGGAGGCGGTAGTGTTAATTAAGGAAGTGCAACCAGCGTGACAATAATGTTACAAAAAAAGTTCACTCTATTTTATTGTTTCAGTTGTTAAATTTCAAGAAAAACCAAGGACATTTTTTCTAACATACTTCACACCGAATACAATTTTTGAAAGTTTGGTTCATGAATAAAATATTTAACAAGGTTTTATGTCCGGATCTCCAGACATTTTGATAAAATCTATCTGGTGATAATTGTAACTTTCTAATTTATCAGCCAAGATATCAAGAGTTTACAGTTGTATGAAATCTTCTAGTTGGAAAATATTGCTCAAGAGCTCCCGTTTTAACTTGAAATCAAATAATAAATTTGCCCAAAAGAAGCGCAGATGAAATGCGTACGGGAGGACAGCGAATTGAAAATTTTTGTTGAGGAGTTTTAACTGCGCCGTCGGCGATGACAGAGATTTATCTTGAACGCATCCTACTATTTCGTAACGGTTTCTGCACATGAAATTCCACGGTCTGCCTTTGCTTTTTCTCGGCCTGCCTACATCATGAATCGCCAAACATCGAAGCCTGTGTTCATTCCGATGAATGTTCAAGTTCAACGTGAATGTGTTTTATGTGATCATCAATACTAATGCGTAGAATACTGTACTCCTTTTCAGATTGTCACGCAAATCTTCCACCTTATTTCACTGATGACTTAAACAACCATGTGATCCCAGAAAATACTCCCGTCGGAACTCCAATCTACACATTAAGGGCCGTGGATCCTGAGAAGTCCGAGCTCCGTTTTGGAATTATGGGAACGGATAAATTGGTTGTGGATGAAAAGACTGGGGTAGTCACCATTGCCAAACCAATTGATCGAGAAGTAAGTTTTGATGTTTACACAATTTTATGCTTCTACGACCCAAAAGTACTCAATCATAACTAAACTGGATCAAATTTGTTTAAAAGCTCCTAAAATCTATATTTTGATAGTCTTCTTACATCATAGGGATTTCTACTTTGTTCGTTCAACCTGAAAGCTGTAATTTTGAGATGCACTATGACAATGAATTTTGCAATAACTTTGCACGCTCAAATGTAATCTTGAGGGTCATTATACTCAATTTTGTTAAGCTCATCATTCGCACAATACTAAAGAATATTTCGTGCGGATGGAGATTCCGAGCCTCATTAAATCCCTCTAATCTTAGTGTCTTCCTTTCTTTGGCATTACCGCTACTTATCCAATTATCTAAACAACTACGGTGATTTAGGTGGCGGATCAACTGAAAGTGACGGTGACTGTGGAAGATGTGGTTGGAGATGGACTGAGCGAGAATAACATAGTCAACGTGAAGGCAAAATTAATCGTTAGTGACATTAATGACTAACGCAGTGCAGTTTCTGAATCAGGTTAGTTCGTCGGATTTTAATCTTCCCTTTCCATTTGGTACTAAAGTAGTATATATTTTTATCATCGTATCGAATATTTAAAAGCGTTAACATTAACATAATTCAAACAATACTCTTAGGGCATATACTCGAGTGTCAAATCTTTTTTTATTTAACAGTGGAATATTTTTGGCCCGAATCTAAAAATGTGCTCCTAATTTGCCTCAATTCATATTACAGAGCGGCTACGAGTCATCTTGAAGTAATTGAAAATACCCAAGTAGGATCCAAAATCCTTTCAATCAACCTGAAGGACCCGGACTTAACTGGATTGGAATTAAGTTTGAAGTGCTCAGCCATGCCTCAGGTACTGAATTAATAACTTTTTATTACGCTCGTGTACTCAAAGAAGCCAAAAGTTGAAGACAGTAAACATTGTGCTCTCTTCATTTGGCGCGTCACTCCTTCCCTGTTTACTGAATGAATACGTTTATGCAATTTGACTGTAAGGAATGTAGGCCGCCGGCGGGCCGAGCCTCAGCTTCGCCTGAAGAGGAAGGCAATAAGCATGAAAAATTAAACTACTTTTCCATCTTTATTTATAAATCGGTCAAAAAATGATGTGCTCTCTTGAGGAGTCAAGCCCACTTCTTGTAAATGAAATTCGTACAATCATTTGAATATGGTAAGAATCTCTTGACTGAGATAACGCTGCTCCAGATTAAGTTAATTTGTAGCGCTCGAGATTTGATTACGCTCATTATGTGTTAATGAGGTCCTTGGATAATGCAATGTCATCCATGAGGCGTGGCGTGGGGGTGGAGGGAAATGGTCTTCTTTGTTGTCGGAAGTGGCGTCGTGCCTTAGTTATTGCAAAACAAAAGTGACTTAACATTTAGAAATTTGCATAGTTGAAGGAATTGTATTTGTACTCATTTCCATCTGTTTTATTGCTATTTTTACGATGCCTGTCACTGTGTCACTTGCACTTGTGAATTCATTTGCATGGAACTGCAAATAATCTTGAGTAAATTTGCTTTAATTTGCCTGATATTTGTACATTGCAGTCCCCAGAGGCTTGTGATGTTTTCCCCATAACAATTCATGAAGCCACTTCAGGTCATTTGAAGGCGGAGATGAAACTCGGGCAAAAATTAAATTACAATAAACGGTCGTTGTATCAATTCATCTTAACCGCGACGGTAGGTTGAGTAATAATAATAAACATTTGAAAAACGTGAATAAATTGATCCAAAATGTTGATCTGTAATTTTTACAAATGTAAAACGACAAAAAAAATATGTAATATTTTACGGCGTTTAATCATTCATGTATATTAGGATGGCGAACACATCAGTAAAGCTGGCGTTCTCATCCGAATTAAAGATGTTCAAAATACAGGTAACGTACACTAATAATTTTAAACTGTGCACCTGACATAGATATGGCACTACAGTATTTTGTATTTTTCTGACCCCCAGCACCTGTTTTTGTGGGAGCAATGTCAGGGCGAGTCATGGAAGATGCTGTGGTTGGATCACTTGTAATGGTAGGCTACAATTTCCTCATGACTTCCGCGTTTAATTGAGAGGCAGATCCGCAAACAGCAATTAACTTGCGAATGTTTTTTTAGGTTATCGAAGCGAAGGATGGAGATGCAGGAAAACCAAGGGATGTTCGACTTACACTTCTCACAAGTAAAAATCCCATTGGATTAGATAATAGCTTTTAAAGCTATCCTTGTTTCACACTTTAGTCAAAAATGATGTGTGGATCTTTACGCAACAGCACTTAACCGATATCTCATGTTTCCGCTTTTGCAAACACGTTTCCCCACTTTTATTTTGCAGATCCCGGCGACTCCTTTCATCTTGATTCAACCTCAGGTCACTTAACAACAACTCGACCGTTGGACAGGGAAATGTTCGGGAGTCTCCTTCATTTGAGTGTAAAAGCACAGGAATTACCACGTAGTGATGAACCCTTAACCTCTCTTGATGATATTGACATTTTGCAAACAATTGCAAACGTCAGCGTTTTGATAGACGATGTGAGAGACCAATAAAACAGTGATGTAACATTTGCAACATTAACCTTACGAATCCTGGCTGTATTTAGGTTAATGATTTCCCACCCACATTCAATCGTCGTGAATTCTTTACTGTACTTATGGAAAATACTCCGGCTGGAACTCCGCTGCCGGATTTGGACATTTACGTCACTGATAAGGATTCTGTGAGTTCCTAAATAAAATAATTATTGTTTAAATTCTACCGTATGATTCAAGGGTAGCCATCTGTATTACATAATACTTATTACTGCAATGTAAAAATAAATGAACCGACTTACAAATGGTTAAAATTCTTGCAGGGAACACTTGCTGACTTTTCCTTAAAAATTGAAGGTCATCTTTCAGAGTTTTTTGATATTGAACCAAAATTTGCCTCTGGAAGTGCCCGACCAACCATTCGTCTGAAAAAATCATTTGACTATGAAAACCCAAATGAGAGGAAATTTATTATTCTGGTAAATTTAGCTTCATAACATCTGAGCATTATCTGCCGTAATTGTGCCTTAAGTCTACATATTTTCAATTTAGGTTCTTGCACAAAATATGGAAGAACCGGAGCTATACTCGACTTTATCCGTGCACCTCTCAATAACTGATGAGAACGATAACCGTCCCATTTTTGTAAACTCACAAAATAAATTACGATTCACAAAATACGATTGCAGCCTTAAAAACTGAAATTATATGTGCATTTGCAGAATCAAGATGTGTATACACTGAGCGTCCCAGAATTGGCAAAGCCGGGTGACCAAAGTCGGTTCAATTACTGCCACTGATTTGGATTCTAAAGGATTTGGAACCGAAGGGCTGATTTATCAGCTTGTCGGCGCCGGAAACAAAAAGTTCGTTGCCGAATTTATTTATGACGATTATAATTTACACAAACCGGGCTTATGTAATGCCAACTTTTTGCAGATTTTCAGTTAATCCGAAGACCGGAGATATATCAGTTGCAGAATGCCCTTCAGTTGGAAATAATAGCACTGTGACTACAAGTAATTGCCTGGACTATGAAGTTCAGAAAACTTATGACTTGCTATACATGGTAGGAATTCAGCTTTTAGTTTCAATTATATCCGTCTCATTAAATAGTAACTTCAAATAGTAACCAATTATTTAGGCTAGCGACAATTACAAGATGGACGGATTTATCCACTCCATTGTCCCGCTCAAAATCCATCTGCTTGATGAGAATGACAATCCCCCATCCCTACCAAGGCAATTCCGGCGAACAATTCTGGAACACACACGGCAATTTGAGCCGCGATTCTTCATTCGTGCGGATGATGTAGATAAAACTGCTATTCTTTCATACAAAATGACTGAATTGTCCGGGAATGCATCCAATCTATTCAGCCTCGATGAAACTACGGCCGAGTTGTACATTAAATCCCCAGCCCTTCCCCCAGGAAATTATTCCCTCCTAGTTGAAGCCTCCGACGGGCTTTACAAAGCCACTACGTCAGTTTTGATCCTTGTAATTGATATAAACAATAATGTCCCCGTGTTCAAAGAACCGATGCAAAGGATCTTCCACCTACCGGAAGATGCCCCAATTGGAACAGTGCTCACAACCTTAATTGCATTCGATAAGGATTTCAATGCTAATGGTGAAGTTCGTTATAATATTGAAAGTGGAAGTCATGGCTTTTTCGGCATTAACGAGGACTCCGGAGAAATTGCAATGCTGAATGAAGTGGATTTCTACAAAAGGGCCGAGTTTGATTTGTTGGTCAGCGCAAGGGATTCCGGCACTCCACCATTAAGAACACTGACAACGTTAAATGTGAAAGTGATGAAAGTGTACTCTCCTCTTCCCAAAATCAATCCTATTGTTCAAAGAGCACAGATTTCCGAGTCCGCGAAGATCGGAGAAGTGGTTACCAAAATATTACTCGAAGACAGTCATGGGAATGGGAACGTTAGTTTTGAGGATTTGGAATTGAAATTTGAATTTGTTGAGCCGATCGAGATTCGAAATTCTGACAATAAGGCTGTGACTGACTTTTCCAGTTTACCGGTAATGTTTACAATTTAAATTGCAGTTTTCGAAGCAGTTCCGTAATTAAACTATTGTGCAGGATTGGTTTGACATCAATGACAATGGAGAAGTTGTCGTTACTACTGACATTGTTCGAGCAATGGCAATTGCCATGAACTTGACGGTTATGCTTACATCGGAAAAAGCTAGACCAGGCGCAGTCAGTTTGGGAACACTAATGCTGACCGTTTTCGAGGTATGCATTCTGCCGAAATGTAGTGCATGACCTTATTCGTATTCATTCATATTGCTTTAAATTTCAGGTAAACAGTCTCCCTCCTCGAATTGAAGACGTTGAAATTGAGACTTATGAAGAATTACCACCGGGAATGGCTATTCTCACTTTATCCGCCGACGATCCGGACGGAGGTCAAATCTCTGATTATTTTGTCGGAGTTGGAAGCGAATTTGTGAGCGTTGATAACAAAACTGGTGAAATCAAAGTAGCCGGAAGATTGGACTATGAAACTCGTCCAGTTTACAACATTACAATCATCGCTGTGGACTCCGGCGTTCCTCCACGCTCTTCAACTGGGACAGTCATAATTAACCTGATGAACATTAATGACAACCCACCAGAGTTCTCCGAGGTAAAACAAACAATCATATGTTAAACATTGGATTTTATAATTGCAAATTTTTATAATTTATAACCATTTTAAAATTTAGACACCATACCAGGCTGAAGTTTTTGAACATGCCTCTGAGGGGACCGTCGTTACATCAGTTTTGGCAACAGATCCAGACGGAGATGTCATTTCTTATGAATTTGAGCCTGGTGAATATACAGCTGCATTCCGAGTAGATCGACTCGGACAAGTCACAGTTACTAAAGAGGGATCCAGCATTTTGGACTCCGAGACACTCCCATCCCCATTCATTAACCTTGGGATCCGAGCCAAGGATTCCGAGAATGTGGGCTATGGAACTTTGATTGTAAAAGTTTTGGACACGAATGACGTTTGGCCAAAAATTGAGCAGAAAAATTATCATGTCAGTGTTCATGCTCCTGTGCGCGCGGCTCAAGAGCTGCTCAAAATAACCGCTCACGGAGGTGATCAGGAGGACACGGATGAAATCCGTTTCAAAATCCAATCTGGAAATGACCAGGGATTATTTGAAATTGACTCAAAGGGAATCCTGAGTGCAGCTAAAGCGTACGAAGAAACGGGTGAATTCCGACTTGTCGTAGAAGTGACGGATAGGAAGTCAAATAGGACTGGATTGGATCATTATGATCGCACCGGGATATTTATTCAAATCCATCCTGGCAATTTCAGGAAACCAGAGTTCAAGTTTCCGAATAGAGTAAATTCGACTCTTCCAGCAGTGGAGGTATTTAATTTGCAATTTACAACTATAGATTTTCTGATTTTGGATTTTTTTTGGCTGATGCTAATCTACAATTTTGTTGTATTAGTCGAACAGTGCGGAAAGTGCCCTTTTCTCCGAAGAAAATTACACGAAAGTCCTTGGCCAACTCATTGCGTTTGATACTGACGAAGGGGAAGCAGGGCAGATTCAATATTTCTTTAAGGATGGGGAGAATCTTGTGACCGAAACAGAACAATTTCGAGTCGATACAGACTCTGGAACCATTCACCAGATCAAACCATTGGACAGAGAAAAGATGAATCGATATAATGTAACTCATAGGATAATACTTTCTATAACTTTGGCTTAAAAATATTTTGGCATGCGGATAATATAAGTAATTTGTGTCGAACAGCTCGTCGTAGTTGCCAAGGATGGGGGAATACCCGTGTCAGCTCAAACCAGTCAAATGCTCAATATTGAAGTGGAAGATCTTGATGATCACAGTGCAGTTTTTATTGAGAAACACTACAATTTTAGTGTAAATGAAAATTCCCTCGAGAATACGTTTATTGGTGAGCTAACATCGTATCTGACGACTTAATATGGATTCTATTGTTTTGTAAATTAGAATGTTTTAAAAGACTTTCAATATTGCTCATAGAATTCTATACCAAGTCCTCAAATAGTTCAATCGATTTGTCTCTTTTGTCATAATTTATAAATATTTCCCGTCAGGTCAAGTGAAGGCAGTCGACGAAGATGAGGGTCGGAATGCTCAAGTATTTTATTTCCTTATAAATATTTTCCGTCAGGTCAAGTGAAGGCAGTCGACGAAGATGAGGGTCGGAATGCTCAAGTATTTTATTTCCTGGTTGCGAAAGAGGAAAACCGGCACTACATTCACAATGATCTAAGGTAGGTCGTAAGTTTTACTAAGCGCAGAATTTGGAAAATTAGAGTTTGGTGACATTGATTTTTAATTTAGGGTTGACATTAAAAGTGGAGCTATTCTCACCAATGCAATGTTGGATCATGAAAGAATTAATTTGTATGAGTTCTTTATACGAGCTTCGGACTCACCCATGGCAAATGTACTTAATCATAATATCCGATATGGTTAAAATATTCTTGTATTTGATAAATACTACTGTTTATATTCAGAAATCCATGGAAGTCATGAAAATGGTTCATGCTCG
This sequence comes from Orthonychiurus folsomi, assembly GCA_036851895.1. NCBI lineage: Eukaryota > Metazoa > Arthropoda > Collembola > Poduromorpha > Onychiuridae > Orthonychiurus > Orthonychiurus folsomi. The sequence goes on along the minus strand of JAAXYW010000016.1, from coordinate 32,822 downwards.
TGAGGATCCATCCTATGTGCTTTGTTCAAATAGTCGTGAAGGATTTGAATGACAATTCGCCATCCTTTCTAAAGAAGCAGTACTATGCTGGAATAAATTCCGACGCAGAACCTGGACGAGAAATACTTACTTTTGAGAGTACGGATGTTGACCCATCCAGCCAGGATTTCATTCAATACTCACTTTTGGGAGCTAATCTCATATTAGATGATTTTAAACCTGGAGGTTCGGTTGTGCCTTCACCGTTTAGGGTAGACACGAACACAGGTCGCCTTACAATATCACCAACTGCTATGCGGCAATTTGCAGGCGGTACTAATAGGTATGTTCTTATAAATTTATTGTATATTTTAAAATGTGAAAAATATCTAAATCATTACCATTTTGTGTTGTAGATTCATGGTAAAAGTCGGTGTAAAGGAAACGATTCCTCCATACCACCAAGACACTACACAAGTTAAAGTTTGGGTTGTTGAAAAAACCCAAGAAGCAATCCTCACAATAAAAACCCCACCCACGGAGATGCTCAAAGATGAACTGATTGATCTGCTAGCTAATATTACTGGGCGCCTTGTTCTGGTCAATAAAGTTACCCCTCATGTGGCTCATGACTTGAGTGTGAATAAACAATGGTATGAATTGTAAAATTGCATTGTAAATAGAAATAGTAATCAGCCCTTGGGAATAATGCAACGTAATTCTTTTGCAGGAGTGATGTATTTGTAACAGCAGTCGACAAACAAACTTCACAAATCATACCAGTGGGTCAATTCTTGCAAGCCCTTGACCTGGGCCATGATCGCCTTCACAGGAAGGGAGTTCCGATTGAATTGTACAGCGCCGTTCCTGCAATGGGATCTACGGACAGAGATACATTTTTTAATAATCGTGAATCCTTCGACACGGCATTTGCAGGACTAGTGGCACTGGTTGCCCTTCTGTGTATGGGCATTGCCTCGATCCTTGCCATTTGTTGTTGTCTCAATCGTATGTATGCCATGTAAGTAACAACAGCATCACGGATTGCCACGCTATTACCTTGAAAATCCTGCACATACGAATAACATTAACATTTGACATTTAGAAAAAAATCAGAGAAAGGCAGTATGCTCTCTGTGATGAAATACCCACTGCACCCAGGTGGAAGTATACCTGGAACCCCAGCTATAACAAGAAATATTTTGTCTCAAAAGCAGCCGGAAATGATTGAAGATTTGGCGACGGACAATCCCCTTTGGATTGATCAGTAAGATAGCACATTTTTTTTTCAATTTGAATGGTTCATGTAAATAAAATTTAACGCATTTGTTTATGATTTTTAGTAAAATTAAGTCATACGAAGAACAGGAATTGACGATGCAAGTTGCCAGTGATTTAGATAATTCAAATGGAACAGATGACGGAATGAGCATGGATATGGATGAACCACGGACTCTGTCATTGACAAGACAGCAATCACCACAATTTTCTCATGCATACGCAACCCTTCATCCACATCCGCCAGAGTATGACAATATTCTCGACGACACAATAGCAATTCATTTATAGGAAACTAAAATTAAAGTTTGTTACAGATGATATACTTGCTTCAACAAATACGTAGTAAATTAGAGTAGTGTATCCAAATGTTATTAGATTTTTATTTATCTCCACACTGAAATATTACGTGTGCAATACTAAAATATTTTTCTAGAATGCGTGTGAGTGAGAGAGACTTGTTTTTAATTTAAAATTATGTATTTTCATTTACGAAAATAAAGTAGAAAGTGCCAAACAAATCTGGATTTACTTCCTCTGCGAGCCATATTATGAGATCATCACTATGTTATGCATACCACTCAGGGTTGTTGGAATTATTTTTAGGTTTTTTAAAATGACTAGAACTAATTTAGTAGAGTTACATTGTTGGAATAACTGTCGAATGAGAACACTATTTGGCCCCAACTAACCGTCAGTAAATACAGTACAACAATACACGATATATTGAGGAAGAATCCTGTTTTAACCATGTCCTTGATGCGGAGATCCCCTGCAGCCAGACTAAACACCACTCTAAATAAGAAATTAATAAAATTAAATAAGTTATATATTAAGTAAATAATTAATTCTTATTTTACGAATTCGCCCCGGTGGCCGCGGGTGTCATAAAACCGTATGAGCATGCCACATTCACAGGTAGCGTGAAGTACAATGGATGTAGCTCCAATCTCCATGACTTGATTAATCAAATCATGATTTGCAATATTTAATAATTATTTAATAATTATGTGCTTTATAAATAGCAGTAGTGATCTACTTTGAAAACTTTGAAAATCTTACAAGGTCCAATAGAATGGGTAAGAAGACAACGGAGCACGTACGGCCCGACATGAATTCTGTAGCAAATATCGTTGTCGCCAAAGTGATGATCAGAATTAATGGTACGGGCAAATCAATTAGAACTGATAATTGTTGACCCAACCATACAGACAACCCGGACTTTTCAACAGCTTCAGACATGGCGTAACCGCCCCCTAGGTCAAGGCCAAAGCTCAAAGATCAAATAAAATTATTTCTTGTGCTGTATTTAAAGTGTTCCTTTGCAATTACCGGCTATGAAAAGAACACCCCACGGGAATCTTTCCTGAATGTACTTCCAAGTCATGAGACCTTCACTTGATTCTGAAATAAAAATCCGGCTCGTTCATAATGCCTTGGCCAGTATTGAACTACTTAGCTGTTAAAAATTGTTGACATACTTCCTTGAAAATAGTTTTTATTCTGTGGAATTAAGAATAGCAAGAGAGTGATGAGAATAGCCGCAGTAGCATCTCCAACTTTTGCCATTGGAATGAGATCATTCCATCCTGGAATAAATTTCGGTTCTCGGAAAAACCATAAAATAATTGCGAAGGCAAACATGAAAGCTACGGACTTTTCATGAAAAGTCATTGGACCGAGGTCTGCAAAACTCTTTTCCAACATTTTTCTCACGGATGCTTCCTTTGCTTTTTTCTCTTGAGCCATTGACTCGATTTGTTCCTGATTTTTCTTTCTCCAAAGTGAAGTACACCAGTCCGGCAGGCCATAAAAGATGAGAACCAGATAAAACCTAATTCAACAAATAAGTTAATTTTAGAAAAACCTATTAAATGACTTTGTCTAATACATACCTACAAAAAGTAAATTCTTACCAAGCGCAGAGCATGTTGACCAGCATGACCGGGACATTAAATATCATCCAAGACACAAAGTTTAATTCGCCATTGTCAAAAGTGCCGATCCTTTAATTGTCAATAATGCAAGTCAAATGTTTTAAAGAACTAGCTCAGTTATCAGTGTTTGAGAGCATTACGGTCTGAGGATCTCAAGTAATATGAATGTGTAACGCGATCCAAGCAAACTTCCTCGCCCTCCAATATTTACAGAATACGCCACAGATAATAAAAACATTCTTTTGGCGTTCAAAGAAGTTTCAATTTCAGAATCACTTTTTGCTTTATCAGACTTTGTCTCGCCAGAAGAAACGGCACTTCCATCTCGTTTAATCTCTGTCATTTCCATATCCTCCGCTGCATCTACGTCTTTCTTCTAATAAAAAGTTTATTTCAAATTCTTAAGCTCAACACATTATAAAAATACATTATACATTATAAAAAGCTGATGTACCTTATACAATTCTCCATGAACGGCAAGACAAATCGGTACCATCATTGTCGTAATCGCTAGATTAAAATTCATACCATATTACACACCTTTTTAGTTTTCAATCACAACATATAGTTTTAATATGATTATTCTATTCGACTGCGAGTTACATATTGTCGCCCGTTAACTTACCAGTATTTGATAACCACTGAAATCAACAATATTGCTACTTTAAAAAACTTGTAGATAGAATTGGTAAAGAAGAGCTTGTAATATACCATAGCCATTAGCATCGTTGTCACCATAATGCCCGATAAAATCCTGTACAAGCATTAATTTGATAGACATGTCAAATCGAAGGAAAATTGACATTTTCCAATAAGTTAAATCCGCTCACCTAATTGGTGAGCTGCCGAAGAGCAGCATAATTTTAAAACTAATCCTCTTGTGAAGATTTGAATATTCAATTGCTAATGCAATTACAATTCCGCCAACAGTCATCATTGCGGACTCCTTCATATAATTCATTGCCACCCTGCCTTAACACAAAGTATTGTTGCTGAAATGTTGCAAAAAGAGTTGTCTTCGCATCTCTTTTGCTAAGTTTGTATTACCAGAGTCAAGAATTCCGAGTAGCGGGAAGAGTACTACCGGCAAAAGAAATGTGATGGGGATTGGGATTGCTTCCACCTATTTATTACATATACGAAATTCAACACTAAAGACAGTTTCGCATTTTTATACCAAAATTTGCTCACCATCGCAATCCCAGATCCAAGAATCAGTACGTATGCACATTTGAATTTCTACAGACACAGACGCACAAAAATAACACAGCAAAAATTAGAGCCACAAATCCAAAACAAAATACGTGCAACGCATTACTAAAATAAACATAAATATTTTACCGTGTTCTTCTGGCCCCTCGCCTTCATCCAAGTATAAAAGTGGAGTTAACACAATAGGTAATGCCAACACAAGGAGTAATTTCCAGTTGGCATTTAATGCGCGAAAAATTTGAGTCATTGACCGTGCCATTGTATTTTTTAAAGAAAGCTGTGCTTAGAAAACTCAACTGATTTATTGTTCGTTCAGTTTGTTCCATCCCCGTGCCGTTCTGGTTGAGATTTGAGATACTCAATCACAGCACAACCACTTCATCAGAAAAACCGCGACAGTCGGAGTTATACGCACACATACTTTTGGAATTTATGGTTCCTCACATCAAATATTAATTTAATGATAAGGGTTCATTCAAAGGAAAAGGAATGCCTCACTGTGTTGTGCAGTAGTTTCAACTTTATAGCCAAGTAAAACTCTCCCCCCAATCATTTGGCCATCACAAACACGACTACCACACCACACCAATTAAACTCGTCTGGTAAACTTGACTACAAAATGTGGAGTCTTGCTTGTGGAAGAGTCAAATGTTACAACAGGTCAAATTGTCAACTGTGGGGATTACGTACGACCCTACAAATCATGATCTTTCCTTGACTCGGCGCAAGACCAAGACCTTACAAATCCAAATTCTTCATTTCCTTCACGTCCACAATACTGAATTTAATACTTATTACGCGGAATGACAGGACTGTGTTTAGTTTAATAACTCCAATCATACACACTGATGATCTCAGCACAATTTTCCAAAACAAACTTACTATGTGTGCTTTAGTGGTTTACTCACATAAAAATAGTGAAATTCCAAAACAAATTGAATGCGAAGTATTTATTTGGATATAGAAGAACTGACCTACCAACGTTGCTAAATAAATATTTTTGTGCTTTCAGTCGCACAGCTTTAGACAACTAGAATAAAAAGTTTCAAATTCTATTTTCCAACTTTTCACAGCTGCTGTTTACGCAAGCCGTAAATGCAAGGCATAGGCAGGCAGCAACACATGAACAGTCGGTGTTTATTTGGGAGTGCAACATGCTCAAGCGCCTTTCCAATAAATTAAGATCAAAGTCTTCAGTGCAATAGAAATGAATGCTTGCTGTCATATTTTTATTACTAGAACCGCGGTGGGCTTTTGCATTATTAATGCAAAGATATAAAGCCATTTGGCTAGGCAAGAGGTGAGTGTGTCGGTGAATTAAAATTAGGAGACCTTCAATCTCAACCGCATGTCTTTCCATTTGTGTGGTGTACGATTAATATCAAACGAAGTTCCGACAAGTTGCCCGGACTGTGTGTTTTGATAGTAGCAGAAGGTACTTCAAGTTAATCTTGAAATAACTGGTTCATGTTCATAAGAGAGAAGTGCTTGATGGATTTATTTTCACCTTCATGAAATGCCAGGTCATAAGACTGTGTTTTTATCTTGTAATGTACCGTGGCGAGTTTATGATATCTGTAGCTTGCTGTTATGCATTGAAGATTCGGTCCCGCTACCTGAATTGAGTTACCAGTGATTAGGTACAAATAAATAAACAAATTAATTGGCAAATAAATCATTTTTTATAACAATAAATTGACAAATCGACCTCGTCCATGTAGCTTAATATTTGTAACTTATGATTAATCAAGAAAATATACAGAAGTCACGTCACAACACAGAAAGGTATGAATCACAATAGTTTTTGTAGGAAGCGATGCCAGAGAGACAGGAGACAGTTATCACAAGAGGATTTTTACGAATTACATACTAATTTCAATTACATGTACCGTGCAAGATGGAGAGCCGAAAAGTTCACTACACATTCACTCTATAACTACTTCCTGATTAGTCAAATACTGTAGCTGAAAACGATTGTGAAATATAGATCATGTGCGCTTGTAAAGTAACAGGAAATAGCTGAGATGGTGCAGGTGCGGTAAATCACTGGCAATGTTTTGTTAGGCAATTATTTCTTTACCTTAATAAAAAATTACATCCTTAGGTTTTTCTGTTTCCTCCAAAGTCCCTGGAGCTGGAATGTCATGATTTGAAGCATTTTCAACATCTTCAAGGGAGGCCGCTGTCTCCGATTCGGATTCTATTGCCTCCAAAATATCTTCCAACTGAAATGCTGCAGACGAGGGTCGCATGGATTGGAGTTGAAATATAGATCATGTGCGCTTGTAAAGTAACAGGAAATAGCTGAGATGGTGCAGGTGCGGTAAATCACTGGCAATGTTTCGTTAGGCATTTGTTTGTTTACCTTAATAAAAAATTACATCCTTAGGTGTTTCTGTTTCCTCCAAAGTTCCTGAAGCTGGAATGTCATGGTTTGAAGCATTTTCAACATCTTCAAGGGAGGCCGCTGTCTCCGATTCGGATTCTATTGCCTCCAAAATATCTTCCAACTGAAATGCTGCAGACGAGGGTCGCATGGATTGGAGTGGGGGTTTTGGGGGTGCATAGCGCGAGATCCACGGAGCCATAAAACTAATCAATCCGGACGCAATTAAAAGGCCTCCGGCAAGGAAAAAAGGAACTGAGTAAGATTCGGTGGAGTCATAAATTATACCTGAATTAAATGACAAATTGGATTTAAATTAACAACATTACAACACATTCTCCTTCAACAATGTGTTATTTACCTGCAATAGGTGTGCCAACAATCGAACTGATTCCTCGAAAAAATATAAGTAAACCAAATGCATTTGTCAAATTTTCAAGTCCAAGTAAGTCCACCAAAATAATTGAAGTTAACGCAATGAATCCAGACAGGCAAATCCCGTACAAGAAGTATATAGCTACAATAACTTCAAATGAGTTACAAAACGGCAGGAGGACTGTGCTAATTCCCATAAGTAGAATGCAAATGTTGTTGAGTAACAGGGAGTTGACCTGAGGGAGGTCAGATATGATTCCAAAACCAACCCTTCCAAAAATGCTGGTTATTCCAAGGATGGACATAAGAAATGCAGCCTTGTCTTTGTCGATTCCCTTAAAAATTTCCACAAAATTAGAGTGTATTAAAATCATATAAAAAGAGTGTTCACAAAATTACCTTTTTGACAGCAAAATCAATCCCATACACAATAGGAATATGGAATCCCAGCATTCCCACAAACCCACTGAATGCAATTACAAGGAAAACAGGATTAGTCAACAATTCAACTCTAAGAAGCTGATGAAGAGTAATCCGAAAAACCTCGCTTTTGAAACATGGGCAAAATATGCTGATTATTTTCTTTGACCGCAGGTCAGGTTTTTTGTCTCCCCCTTCCCCTTCCCGCGCTAGTGTCGGTAAATTGACGACACTTTGATGATAGCTATTCAAACTCTTTTGTGACTGGAATTCCGGCAATCTTTCAATGGATCCAGTGTAGAAAATATCTTTACGACTCAATGGTCTGAGGATTCGCACGGGTTGAGTGAGGGACTCCCGGGATTTGAAGGCAGGACTTTCAGTCAATTCCCCTCGACTTAATAAGAATTTACATTCCTTGGTAGTGGAATCCCTTCTACTTAATGTGTAAGAATGGGCAGTAGAGCTCGGCTGTAATTGATTAGTAGATCCCAAATTAGATGCAGTGAAGACCATTTTGAGAGAATATTTCCTTTCCCTTGGTGTTCCAAATTCTGCAAAACTAGTGCTGATTTGACTGGCGGACTCCTTTTTGACTGGGATCTATTGCTGCTGTGCCGTAGCGGAATTGTTTGAAAACCCTCAGTTCTTCGTCACAGGAATCTTCACTAATTCGACGTTCCCGCCTTTTGAGTGGACTCATTTCCGAAACTGGACGACCTGGATCTCGCTCTACGAATCCGTTTTTAATTGGATCGAATGCATCGGATTCCGTAATAGTGGGCAAAACATTGGTTAGTGGGAGGACGGGGGAGGTGTCCGGTGCGGGTCCAGTTGCTACTTGCATTTGATCCAAATTAAGGGCGGATTGGACACCTGGATCAACGTTCATGGATCTCTTTCGTCGACGCTCCATCGTTCCATCTGAGAGTTGAACTACAAAATAATCAGATCCTCCCGCAGATCCATTTTCCATTTGACGTAATTTCTTTGTTTCCGCCAAACGTTGGAAAAGTGTTTTGGGCTCTTCCTGATTTCCATCCTCATCCAAGGGCTCTAATTTGATTTGAAGGGGACGCATGAGGGTTCCGGCAACCTAGAAAAACGAATGATTCACGTGTTTAAAATGTCTTAATAGTTTTAACTGTGTTTGTAATTGCTATCACACTCCGCATAATGTGACCATTCCAGCAAATAGGAGACAAACGCCTCTCCAGTCCATGAACCCAGTCAGCCAAGTTACAATCGGAGCAGATGAAATTGCGCCAACTCCTAAAATAGCAAAAGCAATTAATATTATAATCTGAGTTGATCATGTAAACATACATCTTTCTAGTGAATCGTACCTGATCCGGATACAGCCAACCCAGTAGCAAGAGCTCGTTTAGATTCAAAGTAATATCCCACACATACCTTGCACAATATAAAACAAAATTAAGCATATATACAGTATTATAAATTGACAATGCTTATATTAATTGACACATACAATAGCCGGAAGATAAACCATTCCAAATCCGATTCCTAAAATTTTATATTGGATTAGAATTGTAAGAATCAATTAGTTCGCAAGTCAAGATTATTCAAAATATTTACCTCCCATAAGTCCATACGTAAAAAACAAAATGATCAAATTAGTAGCAAAGAGGGACGCAGAAATGAATGCAAGGGCAGTGATAATGCTTCCAACGATGCACACCAGTCTACAGTCATATTTATTTACAAGTGAGCTGACAATAGGCCCTGCAAGATATTATTTTCATTAAATACATGTTTTTACTATAAATTCCAATAATAGTCTTACCAACTAGAAGGGATACACCACACAATAAACTACCAGCCCAAGCCACAGTTCCTATCCCGGCTTCAAAATCTGCAGCAATCAAAGGGAGAAGTACGCCAAATGATGACGTACAGGCATCCAGAATAATATTACACATGAAAGACGCCCCGACAACTACCCAACCCCAACCTTTTGCAAAATTCACAAATCAGTAATTATTTTAAATTGAATTTCAAAGTTCAATTGTTGAAAAAATTGTAACAAATTTACCTCCATCCGGCGGCGAAGGAATCCCTTCTTCAAGTATCCCAGCTACCATTAAATTTTCAATTTCCTTCTGTGAACTTCTGTGGTCTTCTGCTTTGTACGACTCTTCCAGACTAAGGCTTGTCATATCCGACTGTAATACAAAAATTGCATTATATTACACTTAATTTGTCCAAAACAAAAACTATTTCAAAGCAGTAAGTCAAAAGAAATCAACTTACCGGCTCCATGCTGTTTTGATCCCCGTACATTTTTATCACTTTTGTAATGAAGAAATTTCAAGAAACTAATTTATTCTTAAGTAGACGCTGCTAGTTGTCTGAAGTTTTTGTAATATTTAATAATGTTCATTCATTCTTTGCAAAGGCTTGAAGAAATTATTACAAAATACGTTCAAATCCAACAACAGCAGATATGCTAATGCTTTAAAAGTTCAGCTTCTTGTGTTTACATCGACAACACTTCCCTACGTCGTGGAGATAAATGTGCGAATGGAAAAACTCCTATTCTGCACGGTCTGGTTCCGTGAGAATTGCGTGCAAACAAGCAGCAGCGGCGGTGGAGGGAAAGCCAGGAACCCTGACCCTGAGGATATTGATTATTTTTTGCGAAACTTCTCCGCAATTCGCAAATCTTCAGAAATGCTGAAATGCGGCTGGATTCGAAATGACTCAGCTCATGCCTTTCATTTTCAGCACAAGGTTAAGATGATTTTGCTTTGACATTGTACTTGTTTTCTGAGATTAAATTTGACAGGAGCATGAAAGAATTACAAGTTGATATCTGCACATTTGTTTAGCAATTGTATTTTTTGCACACCGTCAACCGCAGTGCGCTGCTGCGCTGTGTGCTACTTACGGTCTGCCCTCCATGGAACGGAGGAGGAAGTCGAGTTTGTTTTGGCACACTACGTCTGCCTATGGGTTGCTAATACGCAATTTGGAATTTGCTCTGAAACTCCCCGGATTTTTCCATACATACAGTGCAAAAAAGGTATCCCTCGTGGACCGACACCACATTAATTTATGTGCACTCATTAACAAATGAGTTTTCTTAATTAAAGGCTTAATAAACTAACCAGCAAACATAATTATTGTCAATAATTAGAATGATGCCAGATTCCAGTCCATTTGTCTTAATGTTAAGCAATGTAAAATTGCCAAAGTTGTAACATTATGATTTAAGTGTGCAGTCTCTCATTGCAAATTGCAAATCTTAGCTCTGGATTTCCTGCACCAAGCTTAAATCATGCGTCGCGCCACCGGCGAACAACATAGCCAAATTCAAATCGTGGCAGGAAATTGTTTTATCTCCGACAGTTTTATTAGTCGGATTTCCATTTAACATTGACCACGATGTAGCTCTAACTTCCCAGCTGTTGTTTAGTTTAAACGCAAACCAACACCTTACTATTACTACAGACAACATTTAAATAGGCGAGGGGTGTTTGTTGAGTTTAAATTAATAACATGAAGTGACATATTCTGACTCGATTTTGTCGCAAGGGGAAGATCAGGAGTAAATCCACCAAAAGAAGTCAACATGTTTAATCTAAACACGAAGCAATTGGTCCAAGTAACAGCAACATTGCTCCTCTTCGTAGCAGGAGACATAGGTGACTTTGTAAGTAAATTTGTAACTTGTGACTTTGTTAGTTGACATTTTATTTAGCACGTAGAGGGCTTCAGTTTTAAAATTTAATTTCAGTGGCCGTGCAGGCGGCTGAATTACAATTTTAATGAATTTTATAGATCAAGGTTGACACAATTTACTTGTTTAAGCAACCAAGTTTGACGTTGTCATTTATGTGTTAAATTTTCTTCTCAGGTTCAATCCAGACAAGCCATCCTTTCCTCTAAAGAAACCTTCGCTCTCATCGATAACTTAATCCACGTCGTTATTGGACTCTTGAGTTGGGCAGTTGTTGACCCGGGCTCAGCACTCAACTTTCGTCCGCAATTCATTTTGGTTGGAATTGGCGCATCAGTGATTGATTTGGATCATTTCCTTGCAGCACGAAGTTTTAGACCAGACGCAGCATTCCACGCGAAATACCGAGGAATTTTGCACTGCTCCGGCATCCTACTAATTGTGGCGCTCTTACTGGGATATTTTCGAAAACCTGAATGGATGCTAATATTTTGTGTGTCTTTTATCCCACATCATCTTCGGGATTCAACCCGGAGGGGGTTATATATTTTTCTGCCTTATATTCATACACCACCACTCCCAGTTGCTGTAGTTAGAATTTTGTATGTGATATTCCCATGGGTAATGTTCCTTTTAAGGATCAAGTTAATTTCCACAAATTTCCATTCAAGCTTTATTGTGTAAAATGCGTGTCTATAAATGACTATAGAAATGTTGATAAGTTCGAACAATTTTAATACATTATGACAATGGCTAAGTGCTTTGCCTGTGTTGTGATCCATGGAAATCAGAAAATATTTTTACACTTCTTCCAAAGAGACAAATGTGCTCTTAAGAAATTTCTAATTTGAAGAGTTTTATCAATAAACGACACATTTTTTATGAATTTTTTGTATCTTGATATTACATCTAATGGGATTTTAATGAAAAGCTCTTTGATCATAGCGAGTGTTTTGAGTTTTGACATAAAGCCAATCTACCCACTAGGCATCTTACCTAAAAGCATGCGGAACATATTTGTTTATTGTTGCTCTTGCAAGAGCAAAATGCCAAGTTAATTACAAACTACAATAGAGTCTTAGAAGACTAGAAATACCCAGCACAATAACATTTAAAGTTGAACTAAGTATGAAAGATTCTGATTCAGCTTCAAAAGCTTAAGTTTATTGCGTAGTAAGAGTTGACATCACATCGGCATGAAAGTCCATGAAGCAACCTTCTTTCTACTTAATATGATCACATGGGTAAAGTCAACAATGCAACCCTGCTTCCTACTTAATGTGATCAAGATGCGTAAACAAACTTTTGGTTCCTTGAATGTGATCACATCTCACACTATTGTTAACCAAATAGTCACAGAGTCACAGTGTCCGTCCGACGTTTGTTTTTTTCGTATCCATGGCGTTGTCTTTACATTTTGCACTTTTTAATTGCATTAATGGCGGGGCAGGGCGCTACGGCACGGCGTAAGCGTAAACAAACAAGCAAATGAGAAAAGCCACCACGTCGTCGTCGGTGCTGGGGATTACTACTTTTTTCCCACTTTCATAGGATTGTGATTTTGTGTGATTGTGATTGTGTTTCTGTACAGAATTTTAATGAGGTACCAAATGCAAGGTCAAAGCTGGCTGGCGCGCTAGTCGGTATGTATAGTCCACACAGTGTTCAAGCAAGCGTAATGTTAGTTGCCATAAGGAGTTTTGGAATTTTGTGTATTGGCTGCCATAAGCGATTTTGGAAACTGTAATGTTAGCTCCAATAAGCGATTTGAGTTCTCGCAGTTTTCTATGATTTTTGCTAGCCAACCAAACTAAGTTGGTTTCTCTTAGCAACAAAACATGTCCATATATGGGCATTGGGCATGGAGATCAGTCGTTCTTCCATGCCAGCAGCACTCACTTGTTCTTGCTTTCATTGCTAGGACCCCTAAACCATTGTGTTTACAAGCACTAATCACTAATTCTAGCCTAATTAGCCTGTTAGCTTCGAAACTAATTCTAGCCTACCAATCTAGCCTACAAATTCAGCCTGTTCGCTTCCTAGTGTGCTTCCTAGTTAATATGATCATAATGTAATGTGCATGCCCTCAAATAGCGTTATGTAGGAAGCAATACATACACAGCAATGCACTAATGTGCAGCCCTTAGTTGGAGCGAAACTAATTCTTGCTACAATAGCCTCTTCGCTTCCTAGTGTGCTTCCTACTTAATATGATCATAACGTAATGTGTATACCCTCAAATACCGTTATGTAGAAAGCAATACATAGATAGCAATGCACTAATGTGCAGCCTTCAAGTTGGAAGCTGCAAGCTGCGTCTCATGAAATACCCTTAAATGGCCTTAAGTAGGAAGCACATGTAATATGCATTAATTAACCGATCGCTTGCATAAATATTCCTGCTGCATGTCCTCCTGACAAGTGCAGTCGCATTTAAAAATGTGACTACGCTTCTTGAGGTACACACAAGCAACGCCACGCTTCTCAATGCCGTTTTAATCCTATTCAATTTTAGTCAAAGGAGCTGTATGAAGCGGCACTATCATGTCAATGAGCGCTGCAATGAGGACGGACGGATGGACAAAACGTTCACAATATCCGCGCCATATGCTAAAACATATGTACTCGGTAATAAACAGATGTGTTCTGGTGAGAAGCGGCACCGCCGTCGTATCCTTGAATTCAGTATGCTTCGCTCAGTCGCGAAATCCGCGAGATTATGTCAAATTTGGTTTAATGGACATTTTCCAAAAATTCCCGTTTGAAGTTAATTGGAACACACAGAAATGGTTGACGATCCCGAACAGAAAATTCCTAGGATTGACGATGACATAAACGAGATTTGCGACACAGTTATTGCAACGCTCAACGCTCATTGTGATATCCTCATTAGTCATGTATATGAATGCTACGCCGCTTCAACTTGGGCTTTTCGCAAATGAATCTGGTTAATTGCTGTCAAAATCTATAAACTTAGTCAATCGACAATAAACGCCAAAGGAAATTTTGAAATTTGAATTCTGCCATTTGCCTTGCACCTTGATTTAATCATGCCTAGTTTAAGCTAAGCAAGGCTTGTTTAGTAATTAATATGCCGCGCCGCAAGCTATACCTCCCCTTCATTTTGTTTATTGTATGTTCAAAATATCAATTATGAAAAAGTAAAAGCTAAACACCAACAACAGGAAGAACATTGTGTTGCATATTGCAACACCTTTCCTGCTAATTCAGCAATACGTAAAATTTCCAACCACTTAAATACAGTCCAATCAGTTACAGGCTGTGGCCATGCCGTGGCACAAAAATCGAGATGGTGGGTTTCCGATATAATTTGTAAAATACCAGGGGCTGACAAAGACAGGAGAAAAACCAACCCCTTACCAACATTCATGAAAGCTATTCTACTACTACTACGACGACAACTACTACTCAGCTATTCTACCCGGTTTCGGGTATTTTGTTTCCAGAAAATACTAGCGGATGATGGGGAAAGCCTGGGCAGGAGGCTACGGTAACGTAACATACACACAAGGCCTACACCAACTCGGATCGGCTTGTCTTTCCCCGTGCTATGCTGAGCCGTGCATCACAGAGCCAGACGCCATCCCCAAATCCAATCCATCCATCCGTCAGTTGTGTGCAGACATTCGGAGAGACCGGGTGGTTGAGTAGCACTTGGGGGTAGCAAATAAATAAATTATGGTCTGAGTGATAAAAATATCTTTTGTACACATTTTATAGTATTTTTATAAACACATTCTATAAAAATCCCTATAAAATACATTACCTCTGAGTCAAATATTTTGTAATTGTGGCCTGGATTTAGATTTTATACCATACATATACAGTACACGCACGAAATTACTATAACGGAGAATCCTATTTATTTTGTGTGGTAGGAAGAGCGAAAATTATTTAAAAAAACTATTTTGAATACGAGACACGGAGAAGGCAGTGCAGTGACCGACCGAACGTCAAAATGTGGATTTTTGTAATGCAATAAATTTGCCTGCCTTCGCATTGGACTGGGAGAACTTGACTTTGACCGAGTGATTCGAAGGAGTGCAGCTGTAGCGGATTTCTGGGGAAGAAAACATGACCATGACCATACATTTATAATTAATTGCTGACTAACCATCCAGTCGAGGGAAGGAACTAATACTGTCTACTGTCTGGTGTGATTGAACTGAATTTTGAACTGAGTCAAGGATTTGTATCTGTTTTTGTAAATTATACATTTCTTCGACGGTCTCCATCCCTTCATCTGTCATCTTCAATATGCCGAATCAGTATGGGGTAAGTCTGGTTTTACAAAATAAAAAAGTATATGTGATTAATGTGATAGAAGGATTTTGTACTCAGAACTGAATCTTAGATCTATTTTTGCTATGACCAATATTTCCTGCACATTACTCACACGGCAAATCCTCTACATCTAAAATTGGAAATTAGTATTAGGATTAGAATAATCAAATTACTAGCGACGTTGGAAATATTCAATC
The DNA here is from genome assembly GCA_036851895.1 of Orthonychiurus folsomi. Taxonomy (NCBI): domain Eukaryota; kingdom Metazoa; phylum Arthropoda; class Collembola; order Poduromorpha; family Onychiuridae; genus Orthonychiurus; species Orthonychiurus folsomi. The sequence continues at coordinate 17,033 of JAAXYW010000016.1, read as the reverse complement.
CCACAAATTGTAAATTTAGTTGCATCTTTGAATAAGTAATTTCTGTACGTAATTTCATCTTTTCGAATTTGATAATCAAAGGCCAGAATCACTAGCCATTCAGCTCACACAATCATAGCAATCAGATCCAATAAAATAAGAACTCCTGGATCTGCACGGAAAAGATTGGATTTAAAATAATGCGTTTTGTGCTGTGCTCCCCAAGTACCGTAGTCGTCGTCGTCAGTCCACATAAATTCGAGTGAGACCGCGAGAGAATTATTGTTTGGAACATGTGCATGGTGCGGTGGCATCGAAGGAGTAATTCCATTTAATATTTTTGTGTCCGGGTATTGTGGATATGGAATGGTTGCTGGAACTGGCAGTGCCAGTTCTGGGCTTGGTTGATATTATTAGAGGCTCTAGAGAAAATCCTTCATGCTTTTCCCGATCCATCTCCACGCATTTTCCCCGTCCAACAGGAATTGTAAGCTTAATGCCTTTGCTCCAAGTCCCAATCCGAAAAACGGGAGCGACTGAGATGATGATGACTCACTGCATTTTGTGATTTATTGGAATTGCAATCATACAATCTTGTGACTGTGCCATTATTGCCTGTAGTCGCTTTCTCTTCTCTTTCTGACGACCGACCCGACCAACCGACTGAAAAAGGGATTCATTCCTTCTCCATGTATGCATGCATGCATATAATTTCATGCATATCTCTGTCATGGAAAAATACTTTGTTGTTTTCACTGACAGACAGGCCCCATTGCCCATTATAAATACACGCTGGCTTAAGTGGAACTAGGATATGATAAAAACAAACATTTTCCCAACGACGCGACGTATTTTGCATTTCCGTCCTCCTTCAGGGAAAATACACGTTCACAATCTCTATTACTTTCATATCCATTCTTGGAATTGGAATGGACGAGGGATCCGAAAGTTGATTAAATGGAAAGGAAATGAGAGTCATTTCAATTCAAATAAATTTCAAACTCTTTTTGTTACACTTGTGTGAGGATTACAAAAATGTGTCACCCAATGAAAATGTTACACGGGGAACCGACACCCGTTCCCATTGTATGGGCTCAAAATTTAAGAAATAAATTAAAGGTTCATGTTTCGTGAGGAGGAGAATGCGTTGCAATTGCATACAGAAAGACCAGACCGACAGACCAGCTCAACTGGAGTTGGACAGACTTCCTCATTAGGTTAGTTAGACGAGAAGCTCCTGCTCCGGATCTAATGGGATCTATAACTTCCTCCGACGAAACCATATTCAATTCCATGGATGGACTATGTATATGGGATTCAAAAAGGAAAGCGACTCTCACTCACTCACTTCATCCCTATTCAGTCCTAGTATTCTATTTTCCTCTTTATTCGCTCATTCATTTCATTTAATTTGGAGTTGTCACCCACGGACGGACTTGTCGGTCGTGTCGGACTGGAACTGACTCACATCATCAAGTTCAGTCAGATGCTCACTATTTACATACATGAAATGCACTTACTATGTAATGTACCACTATACATGCATTATGGATTCGACACGACAGACATACATTTATTTCACGGACGGACGCAATTGCAAGGCAAGAGAACGAGGATGAAGGAGGTTGGATTTTATAAATGCACTACACTACTGATCTTGACTTTGGCTTTTATTATTACACTCCTCCAGTACACGACGGGTTCATAAATTGGACGATGACATTTAGATTACTAATATAAACGCACTAGCGTTGACATTATAAACATTCATCGACGGAAACGGGTGGGATTGCAAAGGGCTTTCCAACAAGGAGCATTATTGCATTCACTCCTACAAAATGAAGAAAGGGTTATAAGGAAATAAATTCTCAAAAGCAATGAACGTTGCATATGGGAAACAGTGCGTAGTGCGTATTACGCACGCACGCATAAGTCAGCATTTCCAACGCATAAGGGCTATGAATGAATGAGACCAGACAACCAAGTGTAAATTAAGAAGAGAGGATGAGAAAATACCATTCCGTCCCTTCCTTCGTGAGTCTCTACGGAAGAATCCTTTATTTTCTTACTCTCTCTGTTCCCTGTTCAAGGATTCCGTTTTCTCAATTAAGAAATACCTTCGACGCCACCCGTTAACTTTATTTATTAAATCCTCATCGTCAACAATTTCTAAGTTGCTGGTATTGACTCCGTTCAAACCATTGAAGTCTCAAATAATTATTATTAATTTTTTAAAATATTGATAATGAGTAAAAGGCCCGTTCCCTAAAGTGTGAATTTAGAAAAGGTTGGATTGTGTGTTGCTTCTGAGTCTATTTCGAAGCACGTGAACGTAAGTTTATTCTCGGACATGGATTATGTATGATTTGAACGGTTTGTCAGTTTTAATCCAAGTTTGCCTTCAGGCATTGGTCCTTGGGATTGCATTGTCCATTGTTATGCTCTGCTGAGAAGGTGCTAAGAGATTTAAGCTTTACAAATCCGAACCTGGGTAAGGTCTTGGTCACGTCGTTTTGTTTCATTCTTTAACGGAGTTGGAAGTGGGTCCGTGGTCTCGTCCGTCGGTCAGTCACAAGTACTTTGTGTTTCCACGCATAACATTGTTTCCTCACAGAATGATTTAAGCACGTAGTAAATGCATCTTGTGTCATTTTCGTTCCCCGAGACTTTAGCTCTTTTAGTGTGTAAACGGCAAATGGTAGTATGGAGTTTTTATGGGTAACGCTAGGCCCTTAACGCTAGGTTACCATATACTTTCTTTGTTTTATTTAAACTTGAACGTAGTGGGGAAGAGAAATCACTTTTAGTGCTTAGAACACCATAATAATTACCTTACAACATATTTGGTAATTATTAAAAAAATTAAAGTTGCTGTTTGAATTTATCTAAAAGGGATAACCCACGAGTTAACTGGCTGGTACTTTACAAAGTAGTGCGAAATATTATTTATAAAGTGTGGCGTATAACCTTACTAATATTGGTAGAATGCGCTTATTCATTTCATAGGAATAACCCATGCTAGGCAACACCGGAGGGATGTCACGAGATGATTGAGTTCACATTGTATTCCACGAGCCAACAGATGACAATTTGAATTGAATTGTAAAAAAAACTACTCATTGTTGTAAATAAGATTGAATATTGAATTTGGTCTTTGTCCATGTAAAACGTGATTAGTTCTGTGTCTTATCATAAACCATATCAGTTTTCTCGGAGGGAAGGACGGATTGTACGGAGCGAGCATCTTATCTACCTTGACGTGACATTTGCTTCACATTCCATTCTTTCCTTATTTTCTCTTCTCCTTTTCCCTCCATCATCAACTTCATGAATGACTGAGCATTGCCTCCAACCCACTTCCATTTTAGAAATTCTTAAGACTCCATATGCAAGGAATGAAGGCAGGCCCGTAGTTCCTTCTCTCAAACTATTACTTGTTACTCTATTATCTTATCTTTCGACAAGGAGAGCGATGATTTCTGTAGGATTGTGTGTTCTGAGGATTCAATGCACACGAACAGTAAAACTCAAATGGAATTTCCTTCACATCTGGAATTTTTGGGAAAAAATAAATAGGCAGAAAATTATCCCTAACATTTTTTTGAGTTTTCATCAAGTTTTCCCAGATTGCGAAACTTGCTTCTCTCTCAATCAGATACGGAAAATTGCTGTAATCAACAACTGAAATATTCAAGGTAACTTAGGCGCACGTGTATGAGTGACATAGGGTAGGGGTGGTTAGGTTTTGAGGTACTTTTGCACTCATAAATCAAAGTCGGGGACTGAGACCAGGATGACTCACAGCAAAACTCAGACAATACAAAACCAAACCCAAAAGATTTCAGCTGCCCACCACCGACCGTGATATATTTTGAAGAATCGATCTGGATCGTGACTTGAGCATTTAGACCTGACCTCCATTATAAATGAAGTAAGGCGAAGGAACTTGGGTTTCTCTTGATTTCCTCAAGATAACACAATTTCCAGCCATAACAAATTATTTCTATTATTGCTTATACTGATTGTTGCAATTGATTCAAAGACTTAAAATTTATGTATTTCTCAACAATCATAATAAATTAAAGTTTGAAAGGATGTTCGTTAGTAATGATGTGTTTCGGGGTTTTCAAATGATGTTGGGATTGTAAATCAAAGTGTGGCAAATAACTTGTCCCAATGATGAGAAAGGAAATTAAGAACAAAATTAACAATTGAATTGTCAAAACTTTGTCGGCACCATTTACAAAATACAAATTCATGGGATTTATTACATGCAGGCATGGGAGTTTGCATTTCAAGATTTGAGTATTAATTAAAAATACACACAATGCAGTATTTTAAACATGGATGTGAGGAAAGTGAAACTGAAAGTTGAAGAGACTCGTAGGTGTGGATACAGGTCACTTGGATGTGGATTTGGGCTCGTAAAACTGACGTCCCACAAGGTTTTGGAGTGGAAGGCATACTGAATTTTTTATTGTAGTTGGCTTTGGATTTTGAAAAGTTGAAAGGAAGGGACTTAAAGGCTGAGGGCTGGACGGGTTGAGATTGAAAGTGAAGGTGAACTTGTTCATTTTATCCATTCAAGACAACTTTATAACATGTTTTGTGAAAGAAACTACCTGCCCCGAAACAGGTAAAATATAATGGACTGGAGATGAGAAGGGGGCTATATAAATAAGTATAAGTATAGAGTTGAATTACCTTCGGATCCATTAAGGTTCCTGAATTCCAAGACATCTCAAGTCCTCCTTCGTTACCACACTAACAATGTTAGGATTTCAACCATCTTCTCACCGGTGATAAGTTATGCTTGCCGGAGTATAGGAATTCTTAAGTGGACGATTATCTGTGTTGAATGAATGCTTATTTCTTGACCTTTTTTAACAATTAAACTTAATTTTTTTGAGACATTGAATTGAAATTTGATTTAAATAATACAAAGTGTTTACATTTTGGATTGTAAAATGTTTTCAAGACTGATATATGCCCAAAAGTTTATCATAATCTTATCTTTTGTAACTTATTTTACACACCCTTCCCGAGGTCAGGATTTGATTACTTGCACAAATATTGTTTAGCTAAGCCGAATTTAGTTGAGGGCTAAAATGTGTTGACAGATTTTGACCGGAAGTGTCTGTAATCTGGAGTTCCTAGATGCCAGCTGCACACTAAATAGTAAATATTACACTTATTATGCCGTAGAATCTCCAATTCCATAGCATTGCATTGACACATACTGCTCCGTCATACGTACGCGTAAGTTACATCCCGATTCTGGCCAGCCCATAAAATGCAGTTTTTGCTAATTTAAAATTTACGACCCACGTACAACACAACTCATCAGAGGAGCCCTCAACATTTGAAGGCCAAAATTCTCCAAATAAGCATAGCAATCTGATTTCGATTTTACATCTAACCATTGGGTTTTGCTCATAAAATCCATACCAACACAAAAAAAATCCCCTCTGCCATTCATCCGGATTCTCTTGCAATACTACGCACTATGCGTACTGCGTAGGAAAGGAAATTTGGAATGGACGCGTATTTTTGGCTCAGATGCGTCCCTACGTTGTCGAGTATGGAGTCTGAGGTTATGGTCGGACCTGCGTATTTGTGTACACGTTACTACATACATCGTCATAGGCTGAGCAAAATACCCGGTTCTAAGATCCCTTCCCCACCACCCTCACTTACCCCTTCCATTACTTTTGGGGGGTGGTGGTGTGTTGTGGGGTTGTGCCGTGCGTGAGTTTTCGGAGTAAAGGGCGAATTGCTTTTCAAAGTAAGCTGTTATACTTTGTATCCCACTGGGCGTTGGGCATGTGATTTATTGATGAGTTGTTTCTTTTTTTTTTCATTTACGGTTTCCTTTTCTGGATGAGAGAAAGCCTGTTACTTTCATTTAATTGTTTGAGTTCACTTATGTCTAACGCCGGTCAAAATTTAGAAAATAAACTAAGGAATTTAGCCATGAATTCAGTTGGACTTCTGCGCGTCCGCGTTGATTCGGTTGTGGACATTACTTTTATTCAGATTTGATCTGGTGTACAAAATTGAAAGGAAAAATAGGAAAATGGAATTAGGACTGTTGGAACAGCCGAGCCAAGTAAAAGTGGACATTGATAAAACATGGAATAGATTTTTCATGTCATGTCAAAGAGATGTTATGTGCAGTCATACACATACGCTTAGGAGGAGCAAAGCACACATTTTCTTTCCTAAAAGAGAGGAAAAAAAAAGTTGCAGACTAAAAGGAGATGAGAAGAGTACGACGGACGGGGATGAGTTGGGTTGTGCTGGTACTGGCACTTAGCAGGGACTGGAACAGAAGTGGAAATTTTTCATCTTCTTCTCTTTGAGTAATCCGAATCCAAAGAGAGAAGAAAGGTTTTTGGTGAGAAAGGAATATCAGAGCGGAGTATCTCATCCTCATCTCATAAAATAAGGAAAGAGCAGAGACCAAGGTTTTCCTCAGTTCATTCCGTACTTTCCGTTGGATCCGAGTTACCCGTTCTGCCAATGGAATTGAGTTACACCACTCACTCCAACTACTACTGCACGACTTTCATGCTCCGTTTGTCAGAGCTTTATTTCAGAAAGCAAGGAGCTGGTTCACTCTGCATCGGTTATGATATCACAAGGAAAGGATGCGAGTAACTTATTGTAGTATCCTGGAATATTGGCACTCCTCTCTTTTTCATTTCATCCGTACCGTGAGTCTGGCAGGTTTTTCCTTTCCCAGAAATCACACACACTGCATGTCTCCGTGTGCCTTCTCATAGCGAGAAAAATTGATTCTATTCTTTTGACATGAAAGCAGTTCCTTATAAATAAAACTGAAGGCTGGGATAGGGAAACTCAGGTATTGTAGCAATAAATGACATTCATGGGAATATTGTGAGGTGGGAAATTATTAAATAACTGTTAGCAGTGGGCGGGATACTCACAGTTTGAAACTGAAGTGTAATAAGATAGACCGCTAACAATTTAAGCAGCACAGTGCTAGAAAGTCTGACCTGATTTTAATTCAGCCTCCAATTTTCCAATAAAATATAAATGAAATGACTTTTAAATGCAAGTCCTCTCTTCAAGACTTTCCCAATAAACATCTCAGAAATATTTGCATTTTGCATTCGAGATGTGAATTGACCGACGACTAAATATCTCTAGCACAATTCAAAATGTCTTGTAGGCCGGAGTGTGCCATATGTTTAAGTGAATTCTTAGATATTGAAACAAGTACAAGTGGACGAAATGCTGTCGTAACTGTATGTAAACATGTTTTTCATGGTTCATGCTTAAAAAGACCTAAATAAGATTCAAACCCCAATTTGCAAATAATAAAAATACAGAATGGCATTTAAATAAAAGTCCAAACCTACACAAACCAAAAACTCTTGGGAGTTACGACATATCCCAAACACATGCATTTATTCTTCCCTCACCGAGTTAAGAGTGAGTCACACAAAATCCCCATTTCGATGTGCTTTTCCCTCCATGCAATGCGTAAGTGAAATGAAACGCTGATACGAAAATACAAGGAGTTCTCGTGAAACCCAGTGGGAAGGTAGTTATTCCCGCTCTTGTCATGTTACTCGTACTTTCTCCTCTCAAACGCACGCATCCAGAACATTCATCCTAATGTAGGGTGAGGAAAACGATGCGGTGAAAGTATAAATTCGCACACATTTCCTTTCATTTCGCACGTCATTGCCATTCTCTAAAAGGAAAGCAAACTTACACTTTGTGGAGTTGAAGGGGAATTGAAAAAAAATTCCTTTCCACTGGCCAGACTCCTTCACTTTAAGTCCTGATTGAATTCCAGAAATTCAAAACTCATTATTCCATTTTCCTCGAGTCACGGAACAGAAGTTTTCCGACTGGATCGCAGAAGGAATTCTCCCAAGCCCTCAAAGTTTTGTAAAAGTGACATTTGATACATCTCTCGGACTGGAAAGAATCATACTGACTGACTGGATGAGGATGAAGAACTGAGAAAGGAATTCCTTGTTAGGAGTTTTGAAGAGTCGGAGCCTTGTGGAAGTTGAAATTTGAGTTCTCAGAAAGAGAAGTAATAATGAAATGTTGTGGAACAGCAGTTGTTGAGCCTTAATGCTCAGCGAAACGACTCACCTTTCAACCGTTACATTTCTATTCACAATATTTTCAAAAGTAAACTTCTCGAATGGTTCAAGGATTTTTTCTCTTTCGCCGTCTCGCATCATTTTCACGAAGGTTTGTGAAGTTTTTCATCAATTGGATTTCGGAACTTCACACTGCAATATAATTTATTGTAGTATTGATTTATAATTGTAACTTGGTCTTGAGCCTCATTTTTTAAAATTTTGTTGATTTTAATGCCACTTTTTTTAGATTACTTTTATTGCTGTAAGTCATATTTTGAGTAGGTGTGTTTGTGTTGACTGTAGATGGATTAGGTAGCACGATGTTGAATTTTCTGGCCGAATTTTTGGAATTTGAATTCCGATTTACATTTTGGAAAAATCAGTTACTAATGATGTTTGCTAGAAGTGTAAGAGTTGTCGCAACGTGCAAATCAGTAGTTACCAAAAACAGAACATACTTTGACAATGAAACCTGCACTCTTTTGTTCTCGGATTCATTGGCCTTATTCTTTAAAATTTTGGGTCAAGCGGCAGCGACCATGACCATGGTCTAAGCAAAGGTGTGTAATGGAGTACAGATGAATAACAATGACAGTTACGTTATGGGTTCAGGAATTTCAATGTCATTTCGGGTAAGAAGGCAGGAAAATAAGAGCAAAGTCGAGGCCAACCATGCCATGCATAGTCAGCAAGGGGCCAGTCTGGGTCTGGAGTGTCAATGCCATGCCATGCATTTGCGCATCGTAGGTCAGTCCTCAACTCAGACTCAGACGAGAAATCCGAGTGGATTTACAGTTACAAAAACAACAAAGTTCTTGAATGTTTTCGGCAATGATTATACGTACAGTCTACAGTACGGTACTTTGAGTATAGTGTGTACTTGGTACTTGACTTCTCTGTCTGCAAATTGCCTCTACTTTTTATTTTTCCCTTCACCAAAAGTCATGTATTGCTTTTTACTCCGCAGTACTTGCAGATGCAAGGGATGACTGAGCTCATTTTAGTTTGTTTAAAGAAGGCTTCTTTTTCCATGGCTCTATTCGCATTCAGTAGATTATGAAAGCACAAGCACTAGGCTTTGGAAAAGCCAAGTGCATGAAATATTGAATTCATTTTATTACGGAAAACTGAAGCACATCACAAACATTCTATTTGTCGTACTGTTAAGCACTCTATTCTATTTTGTAGGATATTTTTTGCTCTGTGTTGCATAAAGCGCAGCACATGTGAACTTTGACAAGTGAAAACAATTTTCAGTATAGGGGGAAGCATAGGGTTTGAGAACTATTGTGAATAATTTATAGCTGGAACGTCGATTGGGTGGAATTAGTTGTCATTTAAAGTAAATTGAAACGACCATCCTGAAATCCTGTACCTAATTTCAAAATCCTTGATTTATTTCCAGCCATGATGGGTGACTGACGGGATGAGTGAAACCCAGGGCCCTGGAGGCGGGGCCCTGGAACCCCACTACAATGGTGGGGGATACGGGCCCCCGCCTTCCTCCGGAAAAGATCCTTACTCCCCGCCATCCACAACTTCAACGACGAATACGAATGGCAATGGTCACCACGACATCTCCGGTGACCCACATCAATTGAATCTCCTCAAATCTACTCCCCTCAATACATTTACATCCTTCACAGACCCTGACGTTCTCGGAACCCGCCTCTCAGATGGATTCATGGAAATGCGTTACATTGAACTAGGGAGTTGGGATATGGGCGGTTATTCCGAAGGGCTCACAGCCCGCCTCATTGACAGCCGCTCCCTTGCTGACAGCCCTGACAACATCATCCAGTATCGTCCATGGGAAAAACCTGACCCCAGTCTGAGCTCTGTGACGACGACTTCTTCTCCTACATTTTCTTCAGCTCAACAATTGATCCTCACTTCGAATGGAAATGTAATTACGAGTGCGACTCCATCCCGCGGAAACGGTGTCGGCAAGTCACCCCCGCCGACCCTTACAACCCTCACAAATGCATTCCCAACATTTTCAGATGCCTTTGGTCCAAATGGTCAAAAACTCCCGTCATTCCAATCCCAATTCAATTCCTTCAATGACCCCGTCCTCGGTTCTAATGGGGATATGGGTTCGACGGGAACGAGTCTCCCAAGTTTTCATACACTACCCGCCAATCGGGGTGGTTACCCGGGTGGTCCACCACCACATGGACATTCGGGTTTATTGGGAGCTACATCCATTCAGGCCCGTGACCTTCAAAATATCCAACCACAATTCCTGGATGAGCGTCACATTCAATTATTTCCATTGGGACCCACGACGATGACGGCTGTTCCTTTGGCGGCCGCCGGACATCACGGCGGGATGTTGGCGAATGGAAATGGTCATCACTTCGTAACGGCAACAACAAATGGGATGAATGGAACGTCTCAACCACATTTTGTAACTGCCGCAAATGCTCAACCCTCACAATTCATCGAGTTTGTAAACATTTCACAAATGCAGCTTCATGGGCCCCCGCCCGGCGGCCACCTTCACTCCTCTTCAACTTCTGCTCATCCAAGCGCCAAACTTCAAAACCAAACGACTGATGGGACAATTCCCGGCCTTAATTTGAATGATCTTCATCATACTCATACTCATAGTAACTTGAATCTCAACCTAAATGTGCCACCCAGCTCCGTTATTGGGAAATATATATCCGCGGATGGAACACTCCTTGAAACTTTGATTGCTGTGAAAAGCCCAGGGCCAAATGGCAATGGTCCAACGACCTGTGACCCTAACTTGGGCCAGCATCATCAACAACAAGCTCATATGGGTCATCATCATCATCAAATCCTTAAATTGGAACACCAGTCGCAAAATAGTCCACAAATTGTGAGTAACTCTATTGGTGGACCATTGACTCCGAATCAGAATGGACACAAACGGCAGCAAAAGCGGAAACGGAATTCAATTGATGCTGTGGACGGTTTCAGCCCTCAACAACAACAGCAGCAGCAGCAGCATCAGCAACAACAATTGAATAATAATCATCGACCTCACAATGGGAATGGGAATGATCTCAACAATGATCCTCAAGTGTCCTCGGTGTCCAGTTCGGATTCGGATTTCAAAAGACCGAATTTGGGGATGAATGGAAGTCTGGATATGAATGGCTCCGGTGGGGATCCGAATGGACTTGACAAACCCGCGAAGAAGAAACGGAAAAGATGCGGGGAATGTGTTGGGTGTTCAAGGAAGGACAATTGTGGGGACTGTGCCCCTTGTCGGAATGATAAAAGTCATCAGATCTGTAAAATGAGACGATGTGAGAAATTGACTGAGAAAAAGGTGAGTTTTTTTAAAATCCAAATTCTAATACATGTATTCTTTATGTGGAGTGAATGTCTCGTCTGCATCTGTCGTCAGTCAGTCTTCGTTTGTGGAAATTGAAATTTCAATTTGTTTTCGCAAAAAAAAAATACATTGAAGAAATGTCCGTTAATAACATCCGTGGCAAAAGTAAATGTAATTACAAGCAACAAACAGGGAATACAATTCGATTAACTTTGATGCGCGAAATACACGGGGAGGATAGAAAGGATGTTAGATCCGAGGCGAGATGGAACGGAATAAGGCAACGTATTTATTAAAAGGTTTGAAAGGCTTCCGTTCCTTCCAGCACTGAAACAAATGCAATTACTTTCCACTTTAAGGCCAAGAAAAAACAATTTAGCGGAGTCCGTCTGTCGTCGTAAACTGCATACAGTCTTCTGTTTTTTTTTTCTACCCGTGTTTGTTGGACGTTGGAAAATTAAATTGAGTCAACCAACCGGAGCGTAGCGAAATAAAACTTTTTTTTCACTTTTGTCTAAGGCGAAGTCCTACGTATTCCTCATTAACGTACATAAACATGAGGAGGGATACAAAACTATACGACGACGATGTGTACACTACGTACGTATGTACGTTAAGGGCTCCATTATTACATGCAAACAATCCAAGTCCGAATGAAGGATATACACGCAAACGGACGGGCGGACTGGGTTATAATGGGTTCTGCCATTGGCATGACAGGTGGTGATTACGCCGTTTCAAAATCCAGGAAGGCAAAATTTGAACGGGAGAAAAAAAAATTCCCGGTTGACAGTTTTTCAGCTTTTATTTCCACCATCCGCTGTAGGCTGACTCACCGAGTTGTACGTTTGTTGTGGACTGGACGACGGTTATCAGGCCCTTCAATCAACCCACTTTTTTTTTATATTTCGCAGTTTTGGTGGTTAGGCTCAGAAATGAATGAATTATAAATCGGAAGTCCATTTAATGAGACTGTCGTGACCGTGACTTTTTTGTGAGCTCCGCTTCAAATTCAGTAGGCCATGGCTCCGTTGTGTTTTTGCGTTGTAGTCGTGTAAGACATTAAGAATGGAAACAATGGGTAGAGGAAGGAAATTGCGAATTCATTATGGGTAGAATTTGTCTGAATATCGTACTTCATGCATGCGAAATTAAAATAAACTGCGTAGATTTAGTATAGGGAGAGAAGATTATAATTGGGAGGGAATAATGGATCCAGGACTTTATAAACATGAACATGACCCTTTTCCATCTTAGGTGTGCTTTTTTGAGGAGGGATGATACGTGTGAGTGGTCGAATAATGTCGAATAGTATTTTAGAAGATCAAGTGTAAAATGTAACTCTAGATTATTTCGAAGGGATAATAGAGGCCAGCTTCAACATTGCTACCAACTGTTGAAATCCGAAGGGCTGGGTTTCTTGAACATTCATTTTTACTGTTGTTGGTATAGATTTCAGTGGTGGAAGTGGGTTCCACTTCCTTTCGGTCGGTTATGAAATAATGGTTTGGGCATGAGCACGCATGTTATTCCACTCATCAACATAAATACATAATTACAAATACTTTTGTGGGTTGCTCAAAATTCAATATCACTTCCACCTGGTCCTCACTTGGGGATGGAAAATAAAGTCAAAACAAAATTAATTTTTTATGAGGAAAATTATTGTTCCCAGTATTCTATTACAGGCACGGCACACGTTTGGCAGCACACAATATATGTCCGTATCGCCTTCCTTTCTATATTTCCTTTAGCTTTACCTGTGCTTGTGCATTGTACAAAACAAAGTAAGCATAAAACATTTATGTGCACTGCATTGCATTTAGATTTTCAAATTTATACATTACAGTTAATATGAATTTTTCTTTTCAAAAAATCTTTTCTTAAAAAAGTCACTCCATACTTTTCCACTTGCTTGGTTTGACTTTGGCCAGCACTCAAATTTGGAATCCAAGTTTCTGGAACATGAATACAAGGCGCAGAAATAAGTCGACATCCATAGAAACCCCATAGAAGTCAAGTCAGTCACATTCTCATTACGTGAGCAACTCCATAATAAACTGGGATCCCGGCAGTTCCTTCCTCTGTCACCCGTTATTCCATCGTCCCAAGTCGTATAAGATTCTGAGTTTGAGTGTAGTTTTCCTATGTAATAATGAGATGGTGGAAAACTCCTTTCTCTCCGAAAGGTTACATCACATTTACGGATTGAAAGGAAGAAGAATGCACGGGCTTTAGTACATAGTGGAGTTACAGTTGGTTCGGTGGCTCTGATAATGGAAAGGAAAGCGAAGGCAATTCCTACACGCACTGACATAGGGCAAAAAGCATTGCAAGAGATAACTCGGTTACAAAACACGGACGACGCACTGGATCTCCCTCAGCTCATGGTTGAAAGAGAAAGCAAAAGTATAGGAAGAAGAAATGAGTCATCATCAATTCCAATGAGTTGAGTCGGCAGACTCACACACACACACATCACAAAACACCCGGGTTTTTCAACCAGGAGTCAAAAACTTTCCTTTCGGGAGGAAAAGTACTGGAATGGGAAGGAATGGAGTTGGGAGTTTTTGGTTGTGATGGAATGAAAGAGTTTTGAAGTACTTTTCGTGGTTGTGGGATTCCTTCCGTTGATGGGATGGGATTTCCATTCACTTGAAAACTTGAAGTTTACTAATTTGGATTTTAACAAGTTTTTGAAGCCTACGTCGTTGGAAAAATTTATTTTTGAGGATCTTGCAATAATAATTTGACTTAGCTATCATTCAGATTCTCAACATAACAATGCACAGAAATTCTACAATTATATACATGTGTTTGACTCATTCAATTTACTGCTTTCCCACTTCAGTCAATCCTCAATTAATTAAAATGTATGAATAATCCGGTTTTGCCTGAAGCAAAATATGGATCCGACTTGGATCGGATCATTTTCTTGTACTCAGATGCTCTGTTAGAGTTGTACTCTCAACATTATAGAGTACATGACTGTGATTGACGGATTGTGTAGTCATTCCCCATCAACTTCCAAAAAGCTTTTGATCAACAAAATGTTCAAAATTAATTTTGATGGACAGATATTTTAGTGGGTTTGCTTTTGGTTCTGATTGAAAATAGGAGGAAGGATCATAAAGGCGGAGTTTACTCTTGCTATCCCTTGCCTTTATCAGCAACTGGCTGCACTGGCACTCGCACCCAAAGAGAAGTTCGGAAACATCAATTTGACATTTTATTCAGCTTCGCTTGCATTGTGTTGATTTGAGGCTACTTGCCATTAATACTACATTGGATTTTGGGTGAAAGCGTGGAGGGAGTGTGAGTGTGGCGGCGGTGGGAGCTGATAGGGATCCTTTTGGTTAATTTGTCAAGGGATTTCCTTCCATGAACGAATGTTTTTAGTTTTTCTCTCCCAACTCGCACTCCTTGGTTTGGAACAGAAGGTTTTTGGAGGATGGGGATGGTGGAATCCTACGCACGGAAAGGAAAGCCTACGTCTACGTTGCGTTCCGTTGAATTTAAGGTTTGTGGAAGCAGGAAATGTCATTTACTATTCCCAACGCATACTCCTACCTCCTTGCAAATGTCATTGCCATTAGAGCTATTGGAGAGAAGTGCATTTGGATGGTTGGTGCATCGGACGGAGTGCAGTCTTGCAGTCGGAAGGGACGAGCTACGTACGCACTCGACTGGCTGAAAGATGCTCTGTCGCGGCGGATTTAGATTGGAGAATCTAAAGGATATGATGAATAAGTAAAATTTATAGTTTTCTGTCTCCTCGCCTCCACAATGCAATGCACTTTTCCACTACTACTATCTCATTCGCTCGCGTCCACCACCACTTTGCCGTGGGCTCCCTGGGGGGTTTGCTTTTATAACTCTACCACGGAAAGTGACTTAACACGTAAGTCACCTTACTTTCGTTGCACTATTTTTGTGTGCTCTATCAAAGGAGAAAATTGTCGTGGTTGAGAATGAGGACGCGGTGAGTGAACGAACATCTGTAATGAACAGGTTTACTAGAAGTAAAATGTAAATTAAATCCAATGGCATTTTGATAATTCTTGACTATATTCACGATATTTCGTCAGAAATTAATCTACAATACATAGTATTCAGATCAAAAATCAGGGAGCCATAAAAGGGGTAGAATTCCATCCATTTTAGTTGTATTATTATTCCTAATGCATACCCTACGGTGTGTTGGGATCAAATGGGTTCTTCATCTCGTGCTTTACGAACCTTACAGTCTGCAGGGGAAAATTAATTATGTTTGAAATCCACAAATGCATCCATTAAGATCTCCCAGTCTTAAGCACCAGGCATGGCAAAATTAAAAACCGATTTCGCCTACAGCAAGGGATTAATTACGATGAGAGAGGGACTTGAGCCATATTGGATTAAAGCGTATTCGACGCCGATGTGTTTTTCGTGAGTTTAAGTTCATAAATTGGTTGTGATTTCAGGTTTACCTCTGAGTTCCTTCTGGATTAACTCCTGCTTGAGTTTATATACGTTTTGTTCTTTAAAGTTTATGTATTTCTTATCTACTTAAGTTAGTGTTCGACAATGGACGTAATGAAAATTCTGGAAGTAAATGTAGTCAAATATTCCATCTTTCTTGTTGTTTTGGTGGTTGGTTCCCTGAATTATGTACCTTATTGAGTTGGAAATGTGTGTGCGTAACGGTAATGGATTTTGTGTTGAGGCTGAATGAGGATGTGTCGTCCATCCGTCGTGTGTACGAGAGGATAATAATAATGGAACTTGGTGAAGGTTAGGCTTTGGATATGAAGTTTGAGAGAAGAGAAAATACTACGACCGAAACCGACCGCACACACGTACGTACATACATGTACGTAAAACGTAAAGTGCATATGGTTCTTTTCCCAATCCAATGTAAGACAGTTTTTGAGCCTAGCTTGGCAATACTTGGTTTAGAAATGGAAGAGTTTTAAAACTCCTGAAATGGCAGGCATCACACCCAGCAGCGGCATGGCATGGCATGGCATAAGCAAACCCAACGGTTTGAAAGGGCCAAGCGCAGCTGTTGTATTTTTCAGCAACATGAGCAGTGGAAACGGAAGCTGGGCCATATTTGGTTTTCGGAAGAGAGGAAAAGGAAGGAGCTTAACATTCAAGGGATATAACATATTGTAGAATGTAGAGGGATGGTTATTCGAGGACTTCCAACTAGCCCGTCCTTTTAATACATCTCATGGACTTGGGATATATCTTTCTAATAACATCACATAAGGATGTTATGTATGGGAAATGTAATGTAATGTACAGCCAGCTCATGCTTTGAATTTACTATTTGAGTTTAAGCTTTTTTCTTTCTTTCTTTCTGGCGATGGAAAACAATGTGTTAGGGAATTGGAATTTGGAATTTTGCATTTGGCTAGTCGTCAATTTTGTTAAAGTAAGGCTGGATATTTTGTTTTAAGGTAGAGTATTTTAATTACAATGGTAGGGGGTTGTAGAATCGGAAAAAGAAATGGAGAAAGATCCAGATCTCAATTCTGGGGGACTTATAGTGAATCCGTATATTTTTGTCGGAATTTTAACCCGGGGTGGTGCTAGTAACCATGTATATATGGAGCGGGGTAGGTAGGTGG
>JAAXYW010000015.1:0-116145 GCA_036851895.1 Orthonychiurus folsomi | reverse complement strand
ACACTTATGTGTCCGTGCACTGGTTCGGGTGTGAGAATTGTTTTTCCGGGACCGAAATGAAGGATGAATGCTGAGGGATAGGGAGCGCGGATAGATACATATTCTTTATTCGCGCTAAGGCATGTAAATTAAGACTTAACATAAACAGATCATTTCCTACACAATATCAAATTTGTACATTTCCCTTCCGACTTGTCAAATTTAAATCCTAATTGCGGAATCTGATTAACTGCATTAGTTTGAGCCAAACCAACAATGAAAAAGGTCGCTGATCTGAAATATAATAGAAGTATTTTCTCTCCAGTTAAAAATAGTTACATGTAGCACAACGCGATGGGAGCTCGTGCACCAATAATACTCATACGGTGTCTGCCCATCTACGCATTTTAACATGTACGTGGTGAAAATTATAAAAGGGTTGTGATTAATTTTGATTTCGTTTCATTATTGTAAAGTGCAGCGAAGCTCACATCCTGAGCGGAAGTCCACAGCCACTACTACTTGACTGACTACTACTGCTACTGCAAAAGGGGATTTTCACTTCTGCTGCAAAAACAACAATGGTTTGAGTTTGCCCTGTGACTACTCCCTGCATGAACTACATTGGATTTGCCTGACTGTTCCCTGAAACGGCGGAGGCCGTATTCCATCCAAACACGCATTGTTCCATCTAAAATCCATTTAGTTTAGTCTTTTAAACTGACTACTGGGGATTCTATTGTTACAAGTACTTGGGACTGAAAAGGAGAAGAGGGATTTGCTGGCTCCGTGACATGACACACACACGTATCCCATCCCATCTCATACTCACTACCAACTACCTCGAGAAATTACCGTGTGAGGACAGTCCGAGAGTCATTTTTCGAATGCTCCTCATCAACAGTTTATTTTGTTCCTGCATTCATCATCCTTGATTTGCCTCCTTCAGTTACAATTTATTGTATTTGGTTAATTCTAGTTAATTTTGGAAGGTGTAGCAAAGCCATTCTTGATTTATTCAATTTGTAGCTTCTTGCCTCAAAATATTTACAGACGCTTAGTTCATGAATGTATATTTATTTGTCTCAGGACATTATTGACAAAGGAAATTGACCCCCAGAAGCATCTAATTTCGGGTGCGAAGTTTATCATTTGATCAATTCTTATTGTTTGGCTATTTCAAAACTACACGAGACTTTTAATCTAACAACCTTGCTCCCATTGAAAAAATTTATGTTCACGACAGAAATCAAATTCAAATCAAACTAGACTAAATGCATGTGGATGTGAAGTGAACTTTTTTAATTAAGTGCTAAACTGGTAAGCGGAAAATTACGATCGGGACTAGCTGGATTGGTGACAAAATGGGAGATAAAGCTTGTCGTCAAAATCGTTTGGCCACATCCATACTGATTTGTTTCAACATTGTTTTTGCGGTGAGTTGCATTATATTTGCTACACGGGCAACAACTAAGGTGTAAAACCAAAAAACTATGGTAGTTGTCAGTTGTGCATGATAAGTTAGCAAGTTACCCTTGCGTTTATGCTTTGAAATAGAAAATAATTGTGATTTTTAAGAAACGAATCGTTCAGAATCTGTCCAAAGATTTAATACTGATCTGATGGGAAGGCAGCAATTATTTATATTACTTTATCCCAGATACACCAAGCATTTTCTTTTTATTGAGTAGGCAAGTCAATCTACTAGGCAAGAACTGCACCTCCAAGAAATTGGAATTGCGTCAAATGCGCAAAATTCTAATTCAACTTAAATTGTACATAGCTCAATTGTTTAAAGATTACTATATAAGCTATTCTTGGTTTTACTAAAAACGTAAGAGTGCGGGTGCAAAACAAAATGATCCCTCTGTGAAGCCCTCATGTTTAGTAGTAGTAATCTATGCATATGGTATTGTTTTCTAACTGGATTGGGAGGAATAGTGACTGAGTACTTTTGAATTACAACAAATCTCGTCGTAACTAAAATCGCTGAAACACAACTTGGTGTTATGAACTCCTCAAATGCAAGCGGAGGATGAAATGGAAGTAGACTATTCTCACCTTATTCCGCTCGGTCAAACTCAAACGCATACAGCTCTTTTTGCAAAAAAGATGAAGTGTGTCTCTTATTCCTTTGACACGCTTTTAAAGCACGCATGACGTCTTCATTCTAGGATCTTATGTTCATACGTACGTACGCCAGAATTAGGCACCTGATTTGTAACACATACCATTCCTCAAAGTTAATTTTGAGTACAGTAATACAAATCAGCTAAAAATATCACAATATTTTTAACATCTAAAATCTATTTAATTATAAAACGTATCCAATAAGTTTATAAACGATTCCTGGCCTAATGAAAATAAACGTTGTGAAGAAAAGCTTTACAAGTGTAAATGCCATTCGGTATCGCGAGCTTCCAACTGCCGCTACAAACAAGACACTTTCGGAGCGTGTGGAAATTTAGGCGTCCGAATTGTAATGTTGATTGCAGATTGCACCATTCTTCCGCGCCATGTGGGGCATTAACTAGATAAGCTTAAAATCTCTTTCTTTTGAACAACATTAGGTCTGGTTTTGGCCCATGCTTTCTCCGCATGTCAGCACGTGTAAATATTCTAGTATTTCCAAAAAAGCTTTGCGCCGCACTGGAGTCAAAATTATAATTGATGATATCAAACTCAATGTTTTTATGCGAATAACATAAGCTTTAAGCAGCGGATTTAAGAGAATTTGTACCCTTATTCTGATCGGATATAAACTTTCAGAGAAACGTTTTTGTTTGTTCGGATACGGAACAATTTTCCGCCAAATTAACACTAAGATGGCACTTTGCGTCGGCCGAATTATGATAATGCTTATTCTTTGTACGCTCCAAATTAGAGAATATATTGCAGAATGTAATTAACAGTTGAAAAGAACAGTTGTACTGAGAATGAAGCTTATGACGATTGCATATAGCGCCGTCATTCATTTGCTTCAAAAGCGTGAGAACCTGAAATGTTCAACTCATCCAAAGAAGCTTAGACATGGACTTTTGATTTGATTTGTTTTATTTGCAAAAAATTAAATGTAATGTTATACGTAATATTAATATTAAGGTTTGCCTCATTGAATAATCCTTCTCGACCCTCAGTTTCTTTTGTGGACAATCTAGTTGAAAAATTTCAAATCCTGATTAATTACAAATCAGATTTTCAAAAGCATTTTTGCGCCTTTGAGCGCTTATATATGCAACAAACAAATTAAATAATTCATTTTAATTTTTTTCAGCTATGTGGAGCAGCCATTCTTGCATTGGGAGTATTTATTTTAATTGACATTGGACGGCAATTGTTGTTCCGGTTGGTTTCACCTGGCTCCTCCATTGTTGCCCAAGTCGGATGTTCTTTATTAGCAATCGGAGCTTTCTCCTTTCTAACAGCCATTCTTGGATGCTTTAGATTAGCAAGAAAATGCAGCATTGGATGGGCAAGTAGTCAGACTTTTTGTATATAATCGCCGGCTATCTAATATTATTTTGGATTTCAGTATATATTTTGTGTCTGCCTGGTGCTAATTGCTGAACTAGCGTTGGGTGTTTCATTTATATTTTTCCACGATACTTTGGGAAGAGATTTGGAATCCACCAAAATGACAGCTAAGCTCCATTCCTCATATGGCGTGGATCAACCATTTACTCAAGCCTTAGATTATGTTCAACACAAGGTCTGATTTATTAGTTAATGTTTACATGTTTTAGTTGGTGCGCTGAACTTACAATTTATCTTATTAATAGCTCACTTCTAAATATTTTAATTTTACAGTTTAACTGTTGTGGAGTTGAAAGCGATGCTGACTTCGAACGGTCAACTTGGCGAAGCACAAAATTGGGCGGTGAGGAATTACTCGTTCCAAAAACTTGTTGTCCATTGGACGATGAGCTAAGTGACGATCCGCCATACATGAATCCAGTTCCTTCAAATACTACGGCTTGCCAAACTTTTACAGATAAACAGAAAAGCCAGAGATATACCGAGGTGGGTAATGCTTTTGTAGCGCTCGGCCTCACAGTCCAGATATGTGAACTATTCTTGATTTTTTTTTGAAAATTGATAGGGTTGTAATAGACCAATTGAAGATTGGTTTAAAAACGAAAACCTCACATTTATTGGAATGGGATTAACTATTTTGCTTCTCCAAACGTCGTCCTTGTCAGCAGCCATTTGCTTATGCAGAAAGCTGAATTGAGCCTATCATTGAAAGAGAGATATTGGTTTCCAGTCATATTAACATTATGTCTCTTATTTATGCCTAGGCTTCAGGTTATTGTCATTTTTTTTAATTTCGAAGAATTTATTAATGTCGGTACACCATAATAGCTTTGTTTCCGAGTTTTGGCGAATTAAGAATTACCGGCACACAATGATTTATATTATTCTGAAATATACTTACTATTCTAAAACTAGTATAGGCATGTTGACACTTAATTTGAAGGAATTGAAATTTGACTTCAATCAATGTCATGGATTTTAAACAAAACATGTTGGAATAAACTTTTTATAAACAACTAGTAAAATTTCCTTTATTTTCTCCCAATATGGTTCCAACTTAGCCGTTTTGACTCCGTACATCTTAAGTATGCCAAATGCCAACTGAACTTCATATGTACTTCCTAAATAAATAAAAATTAGCTGTTTTCTATTAACACAGAAATCACAGAGCAAAATTTTAGGTTATAAAAACAATCTTGAACAAATACTGTTTTCAGAGTCAAATAACAGATAATTTCGTTGATACAGCTAATACATTAAAACTGTTGGTCTCGCAATAGCAATGACTTCCAACATAGTTAATATAAAATAAAATAATACACTTTAAAATAATTAAATAACAGGTATAAATCCTTTAATAACTCTCTTTACAATAACTAAAGCTTTCAAAACCTAAGGCAGCATTCATTTCCAAAGCTACAAAATTCCTCATCGAGGATACCAAAATCTCATGCTGAAATGATGCCTTAGTAAATACAACATCTAAAAAATAATATATGATGCGATTCGGGTCCTGATGCTATGATAATTTGTTACAGAACAATCGCTTTAGTGCAAGGTGTAGCGACGATTGTTACAAATTGCAATCGTTTCAACAAAAGGTGGGCCCACTTTTCATCTCTCCAACGCATTGCCGAAGCTATCATCATCCAATGATGTCTTCAGGTTATTTTAGCACAACCTGCGAGATTGGAAGCTGACCCCCTTGGTTTAGACAACCACGTAACAATCGACGTTAAAGCACCTTGGCACAGAAAATCCCAATAAGGAAACCAATCAAAACTTCGTCGTCACAGCATTGACTAGATGATATATCCAAGTCTGTACAAAATTACTGACAACAGAGCTTACGCACTTCACTAAATTAATTAATATGTGAACGCTTATATGAATATTAGATACTATTCTGTTATGGGTGAGGCCAGAGACTAGCAGCGTCAAGTACCTAATTTTAAAAATATGCAATACAGGTAATTTACAGCCTACATACATGAAAAAGTTCGAAGCCGCAATCTAAAAATCGAGACAAGTGTAAAACTCGGAAAAACTAAAAGCTCGCATAGCATTTCCCAAATTCTAGTACAGCTTACGTAGTTAGCCTGTCTACTGTACAATTACACGTACAACAAGAGCGGCGATGTATCACAAGCAAGGCATTAGGCCCAGTCAGTGGAATCTAAAATCATAAATTATGTTAAGTGTATCTTAGCACAAACTACAATTCAACTTTGACTGTCACTTTAGTAGACTCGATTTCGTAGTACCTAGGTTAAGTTGAAATTAATACAGTATACAGTGGGATCAATTAAGATTTCGATGTAGTCGGTTTAAAAATAAAACTTTCAAACGAACAGCATGCATGCTACAAAATTCAATTTTGACATTTAAATTATAAGTTAAAAAAACTACTCTTAATTTTGTAAATTTTAGTCGGTCGTCAAATTTGTCCCAGTGTTGCTGAGTTGCACTCCTTTGGGATTCAGTTGACAAGTTTTGATTAAGCGGACTGAATAAAATTAAACGTCAAGTATTCATGTTGTTGTTGCCACTTGCCAAATAATAATGTGGGCCTTTTCACTTGGATGATTCGCATCTGGTGGTACTTTGGATTCATTCTCATCCCCATCACCTACAAGAGAGCATAGTGTTCCAAAATTAATTTCACAAGCTTTCAAAGCAATTACAGCTGGAATGTGCACATTTGAAATAAACACAACACACTATAGAGTATAAACTACAGCACTGCGTTGAGAAAATGTCAATTGCACGGATAAGCCCTCGACCAGTTAAATCAAAACTAAAATGGTGCATTTCATATTTTTGCTGTTGCGGCAGTGCAAGTAGCTAAGAGTTTTTAGTTCTGCTTGCGAATACACGGAGTCCTTTAATGTCATATAAATCCACTTTATTACGACTAAGCTTAGCCAGGAACATTCTGAAGTGAACCTTGCATTATTTTTTCTGGAAATACATTATACCCAAATCACATTACCCAAGATAATTTCAAAAAAATTAAAGTCTAAAATGCGTTAATAAATTATTTTATTAACGGTTTATATTAGCGCATAAAAGAGTACTGCAGCAATTGCAATGAGAATAATGCAATAGTTAATACTCAGTATTAATTGCAACCAGCAAATAGCCCTTCAGAAGCAAACGTGCATACTTCTTGTTTAGCTTAGAAGTAGTACACAGAATACGGGCATGTCAATGAATAAGTATTAGTGTTCTTGAAAAGTCAATCCGTAGAGTCATTGTAGTTGAACTGAAGACGCCACAAGTTTCAGAAAACCAAACTAAACTATAAAGTAACGGACAGGGAAGAATTGTTATAGCCAGAACTCTGCTGTCTACAGGAAGTACTCCAGAAACAAAAGAAACAATAAACACTCGAAGCATCATTGCCCAAAGAAAGTATTGTGCGGAAGAAACTTAAATAAATTATATCAAATATTTAATTTGACTTACAACTTATTCTCACGTGAGAAATGCACTGGCCACACTTGAACCTCATAAAATATAGAAAGGAAGTTCGGGAGTGGTAATGTTAATCACCTGATATACTTAATGAAACTTATTCAGCTCGTTATAGTAAAGTCGTGAAACGTTAACTTTGTTACCAACAGCACTAAACCATTGTATATAAATCTAAATCATATAATATACAGCTCATAAACTCTTTAGTCAAAAATTCAACAACTACTCAATAGCCAGAAGCAATCAGATTCAAATACGGTACTGAGAAATGCTAGTTCTGTTACATCTAAACTGTTTGAACTCCATCTATTTCCAGAGATTTTTCTGGAGTATGGTGATTAATGATTGAGCTTATGGGGTTAAGAATAGGGGAGGACGAAAGGTTGGAGGAAGGACCAGAGGAAGAATTGCTACGGGACGATTGGAAGGGGGGTAGCACGAGCGAATCCAGAAGTGAATTTTGTGATTCAAATGTCAGAGGAAGTTTCCAAACAATTAAATGGCTTGCAGTGTCCGGTCCATCTCCTTCATCAACTGTCCGTGACAATATTGCGTCAAAATTTTAAAAATAAGTCTCAAAGTCTCCACAAATTTAAAGCTTTTCAAATTATTATGCGCAAATGTCCATACGTGAATACAGTTAAGTAAATCTCAGAGTAAGTGTGCATAATTGAGTGCATTATTAGCTTACCAACTCTGAAGTCAATGTATCCCTCACCGCCAGATATGACCAACATGGAATTTGATTTTCGGAGATTAGGAACTTCAGCGTTGTCATAATCGGTGTCTGCTTGAATTGGTGCGTTCCCTGTTACCCCTGAATTGTTAAATTACCAAATTAGGAAACCCCAAACACTTTTAGAATGTTAATAACTTTGATTACCTGGGACTGATACAAAAAATTTGACAGCGTCTCTATGTCCGTGAAACGATAATTGGGCTTGCGACATCGAGCAGTAAGGAATTTCTTTCACAGATGTTTCCCTATCTCCGGCAACTCGATGAACGCTACCAGGACCTCTGTTCCCAAGACTAACGGGATTCACTGTCGTTGATTCTTGCAAAGGAACCGAAATAATAACTCCATTCCCCGTTCCAATCCAAAGTCGGTTACTTGCCATGAGTAAGGCCGTGATTCGTGCATAAGAAAATCCAAGTTTACCAGTTCCTAGCCATATAAACAAACAATTAAAAATGTGTGAATTTGTGGCCCTTAATTTAATTTAGGAATGAAATTCCATGCTTATTTGGTGCTTACCTAGCATTTTAGAAACGTAGGGCTCGATGTCTACATCTTGAAGGTGCTCATGGGATTCTGCGT
Organism: Orthonychiurus folsomi; assembly: GCA_036851895.1. NCBI lineage: Eukaryota > Metazoa > Arthropoda > Collembola > Poduromorpha > Onychiuridae > Orthonychiurus > Orthonychiurus folsomi. Next base: position 107,834 of record JAAXYW010000015.1, on the reverse strand, counting down.
GGTACAATCGTAGCGTCGAGTCCAGCCTGATGGAAACCCAAACACCATCACCGAACCACGACATTTGACGCACTTGGCTCTCCTTTCTTGGATGTGCTTCAAATGTGGGCTAAACATGGGACGTAAATATTTAAATAGAAATGTTGAAAAAGAATAGAAAAAAATCTTTGGATTGATTGAAATTTTGACTTACTTTGACCTGGAGCGTCAATATATCTAAAACATGAATTTTATTCCGGAAACCACACCAAATATCTTGACGGACCACAGAAAGACAACGAATGGAGTGATGGGGTTGCTGGCCTAGATTAAGCACATAGTAGTTGCAGAAATCCCACTGGCCATCAAGTTGTCTTCTGAAAATAGCTACTGTTCCATTCGCCATCGAGACAAACGTTCTTCCACGGGTGGTACTGAATGGGAAGGTAAGCAATAAGAACCATTGCAACCATAATAATTCAAAAGATATAGCCAAAAATGCTTACGCAATCGATAGAACGGAGTCAGCGAGTTTAACTTTGTGAAGACATTTATCCCATTGTCCCACAGCTGAGTGCACGTAAACAAAGCCACTCTGAGCCCCGAGCCACATGGTTGGAAGCCTGCTTGAGATCCTACAATCCTTGCCTATCAAGCCGTCAATATGGGGAGTGTTTGAGACTTCTTCATCAGAAGCACTGGGCAAATGACCTTCCTCAGTTTGTCCTTGGCTAACTTCTGCTCTGTCCGTAAGCATTTCAGTCTTAATGTCACCTTCAGTCTTCTCCGTTTCCGTTCCCTCAGCTGCACTTGCTGGAAGTTTGTCTTGGCTGCATTTCTCTTGTTCACGGCGGATATAAGTCAATTGACCAAATCTATCTTCTCCGTCTAATTCTTGTGAATCATCGTCTCCCGTGGGAATGTTATCTTCCAAACCATCGTTTCGACCAAAATCATCGTTCTTAATTCCTGTGGAATTTGTAAACATATGGCTCAAGCAAGCGTTAAGTAATGAAGTAGAAAAACTGCTGATAAACCTACCTGGGACACAAATTATACAAAGTAGATGTGAAGAGCAGACGTCAAAGGTTTGGAGAATGTCAGCAGGTCGATTTGCATCGATAACGGTAACCCGACTCGCGGAATGGGTGGCTGTACATATCCAAACATGCGGAGAACTTTGACTTGACACTTCCTGTCCCGGCCAGTCCCCACTCAGATCCGCACCAGATGCACAGAATATCTATTAAGTTCCAGCGTAAGCAATTGAGTTTAGAAAGAGTAATCAGTAAATCGTACTTTCATGCCCGGCGTCTGTTCCATAAACGGGCGACAATAGATAGGGACTGGTACTGGTAAATGCTTCCCTTGCATTGTGACCACAGAGCCTAGCGATGATGACGACGGACTAACCCTCGTTGGTGCATCTTTGGACCCAGAATACGTACTGTAATGCACACCGGATGGCTGAGAGCTCGAAGATTTCGCTGGTAAACTCCAGCCGTAAGCCTAAAATACAAACATCCATGATAATTATTTAAGGCATGCTGAGTTGTACAAGAAAATTAATAACTCACCTGCATTCGTCCGTCATCTTTTCGAACGTGGGCCTTTATCTGTTTGTAAGCGCCTTGGTCCCTCCTTTGTAGTGGGTCTCCCAAGCGTCTCAATTGCAATTTCTCCGCTGACCTTAGCCAAAATCGTATTAATTAAGAACAGCGTCAATGATATAAAGTGTTTGCAGAAATTCATCAAACGGAGCAAGGTACATTTCAGTGCGGGCGGCTCCACCAGCTGAAGCGTTGCGGTATTCTGATGTTGTTGGGACTGCTGTTCCAGGAATTTTGGTTGGAGAATTTGAAACAACTCCTCCGGAGGAAACAAGTCGATCTGTTGTCAACCCGATCGGCGCAGGTGTCGGTTTGCTGAACAAACTGCTGAAACTGCCATTAGATAAAAAGTCCAAGCATTAGTCCCCATTAATAAGGAGCTTGTGTGTTTTTGTTGAATTTACAAATTAATGATTCCTTTGTTGTTTTTCTTTTCCAATGATGGGTCTTGTTTAGCAGCTCGCAACATTTCAGTCCACCGTACGGCATCCTGAAGCTCCATAAATCGTTCTTTGTACTGATTCCTTTCCATTAGAACACGGGCCATTTCAACACGTGTGAACCGCTTTCGTTGAGCTAATGGAACATCTTCCTCGTCATCAGATTTACTGTTTGCCTTCTTTTCGTTATCTTCACGCATTTTCTTCATTTCTTCCTCCAGTTCTTGGATTCGAAGTTTCATTCTAGATTTAACAGCGCGAAGGGACTGGATTTCTTCGCGTAGGATTTCGTGCTCGCTAATTAAATTTTTAGAATTTTTAAATTGTACAAGTTAAATCAAAATCCAATTCAGTTCAGAGTATTACCTTGTTAATTCGTCTACTTTGGAGATGAGGTCATCTTTGACTATATTCAGAGCATTCTTAGTTTCCAGTAGCTCATTGTTTTCCAGGATTAAGTTCTCCACTTCCTTTCCCATTCCTTGCAAAGCAATAAGAAATAACATGTTACAACAGGAAAGGTAAAAGTAATACAAATCAGAATGTATATGGTAGTCAAAGAAATCCCACCATAACTAAAACGAAGATTCGCCGTTATATTTGATAGTGGTTGATTAATTCATATTATTCTATTAGTAAAGAACACATCTTACCAAAGAAGTTATCGTTGACTGCAATGCACCACAAAGTTACCGAAAAAAGGATTTGAAGATTTGGTTAATTATTATTGAGTGGGATCTCCTTAATATAAGTTGGATGTTTGCAACGTTAAGTTTATAAAAAGTTCAGCTATGCAACTAAAAATTAATTGTTGCTAAAGGAATGAATTGTTATAGCGCTACATATAGTGCAAAAGATATCCAGTCACTAAGTCAGCAAAAGCCACGAGTATTATTGCAATATTAACTAAAAGCAACAAAAAATCAGTGCTGCCAGCACTTCGCGCTTCCCGCAAGCATGTATATTGAACTCATTAGGAAAGACATTTAAGCGCGTTGTTTTAATAAAATTATCAGATACATACAAATAATGCTTCGTTATATTATTGTAGATAAACAACTATAAAGCGTATCTACCAGAAAAAATCGATAGCATACGTAAATAGTTCTGCAAAAAAAAAGTTAGAAGTAGCATAAAGAAGTGATATACCATGTACGGATGATTTTGCAGTTGGGGAGTCACAACTAGCTTCACTGCCAACGTCTACACGCACACCAAGAAAAGTTGTCATCACACCGAGCATGAAACCCAAATCAAAATAATAAGGTGCAAAACTTTAGCAAAAATAATATATAGAATTGCAGCAGTATATAGCCGTATTTAAGCTATAAGTGCTTAAAGGTCCCTTCTAATGGTTCCAGTGAAAACCCGCAATAAACTGTGCATTATTAAATTATATCAATTGTAGAAAATTGATAAAGATGGCTTGTACTGAATGAAAATTGGTTGTAGAAAGACCGAAGAAACCTAAACCCACCTGAGGAGGCATATTCGCCAGGATGGACCCAACTCCCTGAACATATTATTTAATAATAATTATTTTCAAGAAATTTAATGCTTGTCAAGTAAGCAAATTTATATATGAACGAAACCTACCGGTTATCTCTGCACTGTCTTCAGCAATGTCCGGTTCCTGGAAACTGAACTCCTGATAAAGAGTATTTCCGGTCCTCTCCTCCCTAGAATGCGCAAATAAATGTTTACGACTGGAATTAGCTTTTCTTATTATCGATTAAAATTACTTCCCCGCATGCCACTTTAAAATATGGCTATAAATTGTTAAACTTAAAATCGATTTAACCGAATTATCTGCAAGATTGGACATTTTGTCCGATTGGAACACTTACTTTTTACTTTGGCTCTTCCCATGTTGGTTTTGTGACTGGTTAGCAGATACAGAGTCTATTTAGAACAATTGAATTAAAATCACAAACATATATTACGTGCTGATCCTAGGTGGATTCAAGTAAATTTACCATCTGGTTGAGATCCATTCTGATTTTGACTGATATTGTCAGAAACATCCATCATATCATCCATAGACATTTCTTCTTGAATATTAACTGTTGAGGGAGAGCGAAGATTGAACTGTCCACCGTGTCCATCGCTTGGACTGGCGAAAGATTTGAGCATTGAAGAATTGTTCTCTAGAGAAGTAAATCCATAAGACACCGGACCGGCCGATCGTGTCATTGCATTATTTCCACTTAATTTTCTCATCGAAGGAACACCAAAATTCTCTAATCGGTCTGTCCCCATGAGAATTTTTGTTCGTTCCATATAATCCATATGGGTTTTGAATAATTCCGTATAACGATCGTGGAGCTTTGCATATTCTCGTTTCATTTCCCCTTCCTTGTCCTCCAATCGAGTTACTATATATTTAATTATTGCTCAGTTAATTATGCAGTCTGCAAAATATTTACAATTCTAGTTACCATGATCAGATGAGTTTTTTGCCTTTAATTCCAGCATTCGTAATATTGCTTCCAAACTTTCCTTCTTGCTATTGAGATCTTTAATTTCTTCCTCAGTTTGATCTTCAATTACTAGCAATTTCTGTGGAAAGACAATTGATGAAAACAATGTCATCTACTTTAATGCGAATTACAGAATTTAATCACTTGTTCTGAAGATTTGCGAAGCTGTTTTTCCCTTTCATATTGTGTTACTAATTGTTCGTTATCTTCACGCAGTAGTTCTACCTCAACTTCGTGCTCTTGATTTTCACTGTAACTCAGATCCAGGTTTTCTAGAACATTCACGACCAGTGGCATTAATTCCTTTACGACGCTCTCATCGTATTTGTTAATCATTCGTTCAAATTCTTGGTAAATACTCCCGGCGAGAGCTTGCACCTAAATTTTCAAAGACAAATAATTAAATAAATGCCTTCATGTCACACATTTACTTTTTTAACCTTCTCGGACATGACGACGTGTGAGTCTTCTTGGGCGACGTACACAGCTTCTGTTTCCTTGCTGTGCTCCATCGTCATATATAGAATTTGTGGAGGGTTAGTGCCTAGTGCCACAGTTCTAATTCCTATTGAATTAAAATTTTAGATTTACACATAAACAAAGCTGGAACTTAGTAGTCCTACTTAAGGACAACTACGTAAGCTAACCAGTTTGAAATTACTCCTCCGGCTCTGGTATAGTTTACCTCTTCACTCTCGGAAGCCCGTCCTGCAACCTGCAAAGTTAAAATTGGTTTGGATTGATTAGCAAACTGATAAAATCAAAAATCACTACGACGCACCGCGCGTAGTCAACAACTAGCAAATCATTAACAAAATCTAACTGACCCGCAATAAACCTGAGGTAATTATTATAAAATACGAAGGGTTTTGGTGGAAAATCCGTTTCCTTTCAATAACTACAGAAATGATGACTGGTGATGTGTAATAATACAATACATACTAGGGCACTAGGAATGATTTGAATATAATTTGGATTGTTATTGATGCGTATTCGCGTACGTACTCAACTCATTAAAGATTTCCACCACCCACACACTGTGCAGTTACGGATGATGTCCACTATATATGTGTTCTGTATTTGCGTAACCTCGTTCTATTAGTTAACTGGCAGGAATGAATGAAATGAGAAGATGCCACTCTGCGTGTGTGGTTATCTCATAACAAACTTCATTAATACACAGGGAACCGTATCCCACTTCCTCTTAACCCCTTCTCATTTGGGACGGATCCAAAATACATACATAGCCTTGGCATATCCCCCGTCTCCTCTTCAAGGGTTAACACATAGTCCACATGCATAGGCAGGCACATCCCAAAAGTCCACAGTCCAAGTGTTTGTATTGTAATGTTGTAATTCTACATCATCTGACTTAATAAACACACTCGTCCTTTCACTTGCATGCAAGGATTCAAACCGGCAAAATACGTCAACAATTACAGAGAGCGAAACGAAGCCCTTCACTAATTTCGATCCCGATTGTACGTGGAAGTATTATTCGAACTTGAAGCAAAGGACACCGAGACAATTCACGGATGTGGACTTAACTTCCAGCAAAATGTCATTATTCGCAACCAAAACTGGAAACTTGACAGGTCTTCACCGAGTCAGGAAGTTTGGATTTTTAAATTCTCAGATTCAATCGTTGAATTACCAACCATTCACACAAAGTCACAAATGCGGATGCACTGTGACATCTGCACTGTATTCCACAACAACCAGCAATCAGAAAGTGCGGATTGGATGTGGAAGTGGTTTTTGGGGGGACACCCCAACTGCAGGTAAGTGACTAATAATATTATGTAGTCCTGTAAATTTTAGTGTGGCTGTGGACACTGGATCTAGGAGAAATTACCATTGTATTTATTGCATTCCTATTAATTGCATCTAGAGCCTTAAATTCAGAATGATTAGGAGTCTCATTTATTTGATTACTGAATTGAGACTGTCAACAGGAAATAAAATAACAGGGATACATTTTATCCCACAGAAGCTCTACTATCCTCCTGATCGTAAAGGAGCGTAAACTTGCCTTACCTATAATTTGTTGATGAATTCTAATTCACTTTTGTTCTGAGCGCACAACATTAATGCAAAAGTGTTCGGTGAATAGAACTTGAGATTAAGAACTTGTGCCGATCATATTTTAAATTCACAACTTTTGCGCAATTATCCAAAAAATGCATTAGTAACGTTAAATATTTTATATAATTATAGCACTTACAATATTTGGCGGATATAAATTCCAGAATTTGGAAGGTATGATGCAATTGTAACTTGTAAAATTTTGTTGGTCAATATCGCAGCTGGAGATATAAACTTAACGCACATGTGTAAATAGATCCGCCATTCAATACGTTCCACGCTGTATGTGTTATTTTGATATTAAATTTACTTGGGATTTCGGTCATATGTAAAGCGGAGGCATATAATATATGCCAATGAAATTTAGGAAATTGTTTCACAAAAGTGTAAAGTATTTTCAATGTACTTCCCTCTAAATTCCAACTCGTTGCGTTGGGAAGAGTTTTTACAGAAAGACGAAAACAGTTGCTGTCCGAGAATTGACTCAACCCTTTTTTATTCTGACTAGATTTATCGGGATTTCCTTCGTGAATCCGAATCCCACAGATGGCAACAGCTTTATTTACTTTCGCCAATTTCGGTTTTCTACTTCTCAGCGTGCAGCTTTCAGCTTTCTACTTTTCCAACCGCAGCAGCCGATATGTTTATTTACCATGGCCGCGTGGACAAGCTAATCTCTAATCCAGAAAATCCTAACCCTACCTATGTTATGCACGAAACTTGGACCCTTTTACTTATACCTTTGACTATATGTTCCATCGAACCAAAGTGAATGCATTAATGCATTTATAAACTTTCTCAACTGATATGATAATAATGCCAACTATTTTGACAGTGAGACTTGGTGAGTGAAAGCACATTAAATCACTTGACTTTCAATCTCTGAAAGGTTGATCACTTTTTATAACAACAATAAGCGTTCGTGCACAAACTGTAGACAAGAATTCATGATTCTAAGTTTGTATGTTGTGCAGGTTTCAAAACACTGCACAACATGATGTATGACTGCATTAAATATCTGAAGGTTCTCTTGGCCTATCCAAGCGCTTTAAATGGATAGACAAATTATTCTTTAACGATAATTCAAGAAATAATTTCTGGTAATTCCTTGCAGTCTCACAACTTGTAAACCATGGGAAACTGGATTTCTTAGTGTTGGACTATTTGTCGGAAGTTACCATGTCTTTGCTTGTTGCGGCGAAACGCAAGAGCCCAGACTTGGGCTGGTGTCCGGACTTTGCCCAGAGCGTAGGTCCTCTTTTGCCACAAATAAAAAAACAAGGTAGATGCTACTTCGAATACAAAGCAAGAGCTTTTTAACAAAGATAATTAAATTTTGCCTAGGTTTGAAAGTTATAGCAAATGCCGGAGGTGTGAACCCCGCAGCGTGCATGGAAATGATGTTGACTGCAGCGAAAATGTCTGGAACTGATTTAAAAATTGCTCTCATTACCGGTGATGACCTCTTACATTCCAAGGAGAATATTACAACTCTTCAGTGCCCAAATCCAGCTACAATCACCAGTGCAAATGCATACCTTGGGTAATTTATGTGGTTAATTTGGTGACTTTATTACAATTTATACGGAGTAATGTTAAAAGTATACAAGTGCAAGTTATTCACTACAAACACTATCAATAAATTTTAGAGCGGGACCCATTGCCCGAGCGCTAGACTTGGATGCGGATATTGTGATTACTGGCCGATGTACAGATTCCGCACTAGCATTGGGCCCACTTGTTCATAAGGTAGGTGCGAGGCACGAAAGTGTATAGCGGTTGTTTTTTCATCGGTTACTGTCAAGTTATTGCCGAGATATTATTTCATGAATTCGTTCCACGATAAACGAGACTCACCGTAAATAAACAATAAAATATAATTGAACAATGCAAGCGCAAATGCACTTAAAGTAAAATTTGTTTAATACGAGTTTAACAATTTTACAGTTCGGATGGTCTTGGGATAATTTTAACTTAATGGCAAGCGGAAGTCTGGCTGGCCACTTAATTGAGTGCGGAGCTCAATCAACCGGAGGCATATTCACAGACTGGGATCAAGTGCCTGGCTGGGAGAACAATGGTATTGATTATTGAGCAATAATTATAGCATTCATTATTAATTTACTTTACCGTGAACCGAACAGGATTTCCAATTGTTGTTTGTGAATCGAATGGAGACTTTCTCCTCACAAAACCGGAAGGCACAGGTGGACTGATTAATCGTGGAACAGTTGCTGAGCAACTTTTGTATGAAATTGGAGATCCTCAGAATTATATGCTCCCTGACGTTGACTGTAATTTTGCTGATGTTCAGATGACGGAACAGAATGGTGGAGTTTTTGTGACTGGGGCCAAGGGAAATAAACCAACTTCGACCTATAAAATTGGTAGGATATCAATAGAACCTCATATAACACAAGCGGCCCTTCTCTTTTTTTAACTGCGTTGAGTAGTTAAAAGTATCTCTTGTAGCTGGAACATTTCAGGACGGCTGGAAGTGTACTTGTGTTTGCCCAATTATTGGTCCGAAAGCACGCGAAAAGTCCAGGAAAGTTGCGGACGCACTTCTGAAGCGAAGTCAAGCGATATTCAAACACCTGAAGATGCAAGATTTTGTGAGAACTTATACGCAAGTACTTGGGTCCGAGGAAGCATATGGTGAAAGTGCAAGGTGGGTAGTGCAAGAAGCAAATATGTGGAACGAATGCATGTTGGATGAATTGTGATATTGTGAATGACATTGAATTTACAGGGAGGAGAACCTTCAAACCAGAGATGCTGTTTTGTGGTTGGCAGTTCATCATAATGAGAAGAAAGCGTTGGAGGTATAACCAAACAAATTTTACAAATTTATCAAATTCAGAATGCTTTAAAAGTCAATTGTGTTAACTAGATCTTTGCCCGCGAATTAGCCTCTGCTGGAACAGGTGATATATTTGCACATAAGAACTGAATCGGAAATAATTTTTTTGTCACCGTTGCATGTGTATTTTGTCGTTACCATCAGGTATGTCACCAGGGCTAACTGCAATCATCGGAGGTCGACCGAAGGTCAGTCCCCTCCTGCGCTTCTTCTCTTATCTTTATCCAAAGGATGAAATGCCAATCACAATCAAGACGTCGGACGGTCATGAGGAAATTTTTTGCGCTGAAAAAGTTCCAACCTCAGACTCTGATTATTCAAAGTTTTCTCATTCGTCAGACGAGAAGGCGTATGCTGACCTTCCCAAAGGTGAACACTCCTACAAACTCAGCGAATTGGCTTGGACTCGAAGTGGTGATAAAGGAAATGATTGTAACATCGGAGTAGTTGCACGAGATGTGTCATTTTATCCGTACATTTCAGCCTCGCTGACTTCGAAGAGTGTTGCAACATATTTTTCTCATAAATTTACATCTGCCTCTCCAAGAGTTCTCAGGTAAGGGACAGCAGTATAGTATTTGAAAACTTAATGCTGAATCGTACACTCCTTCAAAATTGTATCCTATACAGATACGAGGTTCCAGGTGTACACGCTTTTAATTTTCTATTGAAAGATTCGCTGGGAGGAGGAGGAATCGCGGCACTTAATCCGGATCCCCTAGGGTAGGAAATATTCCACACAAATCATTTTACAAATCAATATAATTGAGTGAAAATACAGGAAAGGCTACGGGCAAATGTTAGCTGACTTCAAAATTGAAAATGTGCCAAAACTGAAGTAAAAGTGCGCTTAATTGCCAAGTTCAAGGGTCACAACAAAAATGCTGGGGGATGCAGCTTGCATGTGAATATATTGCTCAATATTTAATTTCCATCATTATTACAATCTACACTACATGTTATGTCTATTCTGTGATTGTGGGAAATATGAGATGTCTAATTTTTAAACAGCCAGCTATTTTTACAGCAATCGGCTCAAATCTGGAACTACTCTGTGATGTTTTGGAAATAGATTTATTTAGAGAAATATGTTGCTGCAGATATGACATGGTCTGGAAATACAGACATTCTAGTTTCTAATAGCAAATGTCCGTCAGTCTTAAATAACTTAGACTTGCTGCGATGATTATGATGAAATAAATAATTTATGCATTGAAACCGTATTTATGGACTCAGAGTTATGATTTTTAATCAAAAGCCAAGGAAAATTCGACAAAAACATCGTCAAAAATATACATAATTCAATTGACATTTCATTTTTGATGATTGGAGGATGCAAATATGGGTTTGTTTTAAGAATGAGGTATAAATAAGTCTAGACAAGGCTAATCTTGATACAAATGTCCACATAATTTTTATAGAAAAGCCCATGCTAATTATTTTCATTCGAATGACTTGAAATTTTGTTGGCGAATCCAGGCACTGTAGAAAAGCAAGAAAAAAGAAAAATTATTGTATTTAATGTAATGGTTTCTCACCGCAAGTTGCGAGTCAAAATATTTATACACATCGCAATGCTAATTGCAATTAATGATAGGGTTAAAGTTTGAGGCAAAATGTTAATCCTGCTCCGTTGTAACACATTTGATTTGTCTTTGGAAAACGCATTCGCATCCCACGAGATGCAGTCAGGCTTACTACAATTTCACCTTGGGGAGCCGGGAGCGAGAGGTAACCTTCAGACTTTTACTTCTAATTGAGTTGAGAAGAGGAACACGGTAAAAACCGGTGGAAACTTACAATAAAATGGATTGGATGTAATGCGTCAACATGTTGTTACATTGGGACATTGGCGAACAGGAATGAAACGGACTCTCCGTTATGAGTTCTGCGAATAGCCTCAGCAATAATGAGAGAAATGTCGATACACTGTAAAAAACCCAATTATGAAAACATTGACTCACTAAAAAAGTTACTGGCCCCCAAATACTGATTTTACCTGGATTTTAGGGCACTCTTTCATACGTTTATCCTGCGGAATAGTATTCGTCACAACCACTGCTTCGAAGCACGCATTGTTGATTCGTGAGATTGCTGGACCAGAGAATATTCCATGAGTCAAAATGGCATACACCCTAGTGGAACCAGCTTCCAACAACCTGAAAGAGAAAAACAGATCGCCCATTAGGTACTCTACTATTAATCATGAAACACCAACAAATAAATATTACAAATCAGTGAGTAAATTGGAAGCATAAAATATTAAATTTGTACTTTTCAGCTGCGTGGCAAATAGTGCCGCAAGTATCAGCCATGTCGTCCACAAGGATTGACACTCGATCTTTGACATCCCCAACTAAAACCATGGATGCAACCTCATTAGCCTTCTTCCTTTCCTTGTGAATAAGGGCAAACTCTACATTCAAACGATCAGCGATTGAAGTCACCCTGAAATTAAACATAATCGACGCAGAATAAGTACACAAGAGCGACTATTTGTTAGAAGCATAATCTTGTCCTTTAACCTTTTGGCACCCCCTGCATCAGGAGAAACTATGATAGCATTTCTCCATTCTGGAATGTTTTCCTTAATCCATTTCAGAACAGCTGGCTCCGCATATAAGTTGTCAACAGGAATATCAAAGAATCCCTGGATTTGGGAGGCATGTAGATCCATCGTTATGATGTGGTCGGCCCCAGCAACGCTCAACATATTAGCTACCAATTTTGCGGAAATTGGGGCGCGACTCTGAAGGAAACACATTTTTATACATCAAAAAATATAAACAAAACTAATCGAGTGCCTATCAATCTGTGAAGTCCGCATTGATCAAGCAGCGACATTTAGATAAAAGATCAAGTAAAAATATAGCTTGTCAGCTGAGCTCTCCGAGGCAAAAATAAACTAAACTTTAATGTAACTGTAAATAGTAGTACTGTAGTACTTTTACTCCACAATGATAGTGGAATATTGCAACGTTATAGCCATAGCTATGAATATTTTTACTAGTACTAGAAGCTTTGACTCGATCAACAGCAAACCCACAGCACATCTCTCATGAGCTCTAAGCTTAAATCCCAATTTTTAGTGCATGTACCGAGAATCTGACAAGTGCTTCGGTCCTACCAAATGTGCGAACCAAAAATCGCTTAAATTTTGAAAACACAAAACTGTTCAAGTATTTGTGCATGAGTTGTACGGGTACTTTAGCACACTTCAATTCGAGCATTAATAAAGGGCTTCCCTTTATCTTTCTTGTGATTGCATGTTATTCATGGCAAATTTAGAAATTGACCAGCAACAAGAGATAGTAGGGTACCCCATCTAATATTTTAGTTATTCCAAAGATCTTGTTTTAGCTTGGAATTGAATGTCGACTATTTGGCAAATGTCAGTTCTCATCATATCAAATTTAATTAATGCTTCTCGCTCTTATAGCGTTAGCGTGTGAGTGATTGTTTCGTTAATTCTTTAGTAGGACTTTGCCGAGTGCAATATTACGTGCAACAAACTGGACAAAAGGAAGAAAATCGTGCTCTAATCCAAAGGGTTAAGCATAACCAATAATAACCAAAATTATTTAATTCCAACACACTAAGCTCATCTACTAAAGGATGTTTTCATCGCTGTCAACACTTGCAATAAAATGCTATAAGATTTCCTCACGTAAGCTAAAAGCACAAGTTAAGCGCCACATCTGTTCCACACTCAAGACAAGGAAAATGTGCTGATACTGACAGTAGTCATGTTAGTTCAATTGGTTAAAAAATAAAATTAATCCTTCCTAGAATTTCTGACCCGACTTTCTTTGAAGTATCGATTTCGTTTATGTAAATCATATTGCGCGTATTTCTTCAGCCTAAATGCCCAATACTTCTACCTGACCTCATTTCTAATGAATTCGCCACAACACAATCATCGACTGGCTAAGCTAAATTTCATATAATGTCAACGAATGATCAACCCCAACTGGCGGGAAGACATATGAATTATATTGATCTTTTATTTTGCGTTAATTAACATCGCATTAGTAAATTTCCTTTGCATTCGCATTCGTCAAACATGGCAGACAATAAAATGTGTTCAGTTGTACATAAAACAAGAAAAACTGGTCAAGCTCAAAATACATTAACCTACAGTAGCTTTGAGAGATGTTGATCGGCAACAAATATAATAAGAAATAAGATAAAAAAATAAAGCATTCTCCAGATAGAACACTTTATAAATGTGAGTAGAAAATACAACCCTTCATCACAATGTCTTCAACGTCCCGGTAGATTTCCCCAATCAAAAGTAACAAAAAGTAGCTACGTTTGGAACTATTCCTTTGGCGAAGCTAAAGTAAAAAAAGATTTACGAACTCGGAAGTTATTGATTAAACAACGAACAAAAGGTTGGACATTTGCAAGGCTTAACTTGCTAAAAGAAAGTTCTAGCAGACTAATAGAAAATCACAAAAGTCCCTACACATTACTCCCACCCCGTCAATTGAACTACAGCAAAATAAAAATGACTTAACTTTGCATGGGCAATCCTTTAGCCACACGGGATACTTGTCAGACAGTATGAATTTTTCTACTCACACATACAGGCGCAGAGCTTACGTCCTGAAAAAGTTACCAAACAATATAAAATTACTCAACATCTCGAATTAAAAGGAACTCCATTTTAAAAAAAACTTTGCTATTTTTCAGCCATCGAAGTGAACACAAGTTCAAGTTCCACATCTCATTCTGGGGCTACTGCATTGCTTTATCAGTGATTGACATTCCATTTAACAAATTTATCACTTGATAAACACAACAAACAGCCTGACCATATCCAATCCAACGGGCATATATATCTATGCCAAATACCCTGCATTTCTTACTCAGATCACATCTCCGCTCCGAGCCGTTGCACTCCGAACGATGAAGAAATTTGTATGCAAAGAAGTGCACAAACACAGGTGAATAGAGAGACCAAGTACAAATGAAACTAAAACTACAAGTCAAAATGAATTTACGTTAGTGAATAGTGACGAAGACTGACCAGACTATTAATTAATGAAATGACGAGTTTTCCTGCACAACAGAATATTATAAAATCATCTCCCTGGTCTGCATGTCACATTCCTGGCATTCGGATACAGGGCACAATACATCAATTCCAAATTGGTGGGCCCGGCTGACCTTTTTCAGAGGTGCAAGTAAAATCAGAAAGAAGTAGATCCGTCTATTTTCTTTGAAGCACAAAATTCTCTGCTCTGACCTCGGAATTCACAAAAAGTTCGCTCGCGTAACAAAAGCACCCAAAAAGAAAAGCTCTCCCCATTCGATTTCATACGTTTCAATAGCCCTGCGTTTCCCCAAATGGTCAAACCCACACAAAACGTACCACACAGTGCCAGGTAAAGAGGTAAGATAAAGGTAACCAGGTAACTTATCCCAGGTAAAAAGAATACCAGAATAGACGGATGTCGATCCGATTCTGAGAAAACGTAAGTAGCACTAATTGTTTTATGCTTACATTAACTTTACCCAAAAAGCTAGAGTGATTGAAATAAACTGGCCAAAACTAGAAACCACAAACCAGGATTCTCTGTTGCTGCTGCATGCGTTGGGACTGGTTTTTACTTGCAAGATAAGCCAAGGCATATGTTACTTTAAATTAAATAAAATTGAACCAGTGCAGTTATTAGAGTAAAAATAAAGAATACTACCCGGTTCGACAAAAGTCAAATTTCGTTGAATTAGGTAGTCAGAATATTCAAGGCAGTAAAAATGCAAAAATGGATGGTGTGGTGTTAGGAAACCAGCCTAGAAGAACCTTCGACGCAGATAATTTAGTACGTACCGTCATGATTAGTCCATGATGTTTCTGTAAACAGAAGTTTAAAACGTACCATTCCATTTCATAAAATGTACATTCAACAAAGTAAAGCATCTTTTAATTAAGACTAGGATCAAGGAGCAAATATATTCATGAGGCCACTACGTACCCCCAGATGTACATGGAGGCACAATTATTCGACTTTTGAATTCGCTTGCTGTGCTACTGGAGTGTTTAAAGTTGAGTACACGAAAGGGGTGGAAGGGTGGTGACATTCGTGACAACTAAGACGATTGGTATCTGTTCTACGGAAGGATTACTACACTACAGACTCAATTGTAAATTTCCAGTTTGAATATGTAATAAAAAACAAGGGCAAAGTTCAAATGGTGGATATGAGAAGAGTGAGAAAGATACATGAGAGAAAAACGATTGATGGTAAGGTATTAATCAGATCAAATAACTTGTCGTAATGCAAGACTAAAATGAGTGTCTGGAGAATTGGATCATTTGGCGTCAAGAAATCCTTCGGACACCGTATATTATCGTAATGATGACATTTGTCTTTATGTTACATTTGGCACCAGAATTAATCCACGGTCTTTAATGTTGAAATCTGGCAATGAATTGTGCAATGTAATACGGATGAGAGCCAACATGCTGCTGAGTCACATTTTAACGTATTACTTTTACTTACATTACACGCCTTAATTCTCATCTAAAAAATATTCCTCTCGTTTGTGCCGTGCAGTGATAACTTTGCCGGTACCAGCCAAACCAATAAACTATGGCATAACAAATACAAAGCCAATGAATTACTTAAATTGTATTGGCTTCCTACACTAGCAAGAGCATTTTTGAATGTGCACAAAATCAAAAAGTGCTTAAAATCTAAAACATTCAGCATGTATTTGACTGCACTGCTCAACAATTCATAAACATAAACTGAATAAATAAATAATCCACCTGATAAAACAGGTAGCTATTAACATGGTGCATTTAGCTTATAAAAAATAAACAGTTCAAAAATTTAAATAAAAACGGACAGAAAAGAGCTTGTGTTCATCATCGTACTTCCCTTCCTTGAAGAACAGATCAAAAAAAGTTAACTAACCTTATCCTTCTTGTCCTGACGAGCGTATGGAAAGCAAGGGATAACGGCTGTTACCCGAGAAGCCGATGCAATCTTGCAGGCATTGATCATGATCAAAAGTTCCATTAGATTGTCATTTACTTCTCCGCTTCCACTCTGCACGATGTAAACGTCTTCTCCTCGGACACTTTCCCCGATCTCCACACTGCAATTATATCAAGCATTTTTTTCATTTGCGATGAATGGTGTGTTACCTTCATCTCGGCAGGTTACATGCATTACATGAATTAGAAATGGATCGATTGTTTAAATCGTAAGAGTGGAATAACACTTAGAAAGCCAAATCTCAATGGAAATGTACCAACTACATACATAATATGATATGATATAATAGATGCGCGCCTACTTTGGTGACTTTGATCATACTCCATGTATATGTAGTGGTTAGAGGGAAGTTTTGCATGATGCGTGAATGTGTGATCGATTTAAATCCATGCATACCGTTCAACACAACATAAGAATGAATGAAATAGTCGGAATGAATCCTTTAGTTATTTCCCGAAACACCATACCAACCGTGCGCATGTAACGCAGTTATATTTTACGTGCAAGTCACAAGTACGAAACTTTGTTTTTATTTTCAAGTAGTTTTAAATTTGAGGAGTGCGTATCGCCAAACACCCATATCTCTGTCCTAAATGGAAACATCAACATCAGACATTGACATTGAATAATCTAGAAGGCAGGCTTTTTTGTAGCCTTGCAGAACCATCTCAAAAGTGTTGTTTTACCTACCTGGCCTGCCTTAACATTGAAAAAAAAAACACAACAAAAACAGAATGAGTAAATAATGGAAATGAACTAACTGGACGTAGTTTATCCACAGAGTGTTGTACCCGACCATGCAAATGCGATGAAGGTCTATTGTATGCATGCATGGGACTAAAAAAAACTTACGACGACGGGCGGGTTGGAGGGAACCGCGTGGCGAAGGGAAGTCATGGAAAGTAAAACCAGAAATGCAACTCACCATGTTTCCAAATTAGAGAACTTCTTGGTGACAACTTTTCCAAGCTCAATTCCAAGACGGTCCACAATCTTTTGTGCCAAGTCCGGATGACTGGTTCCGGAGAAGACTTTGATGTTGGGCATCCTACCACCTTTAACAAAAACTGCTGGAGACTCCAATTTCGAGCACAAGAGACTCCGAGCACGCACTCGATCAGACAAGCCTGGCATAACTGAAACCGACTCCGTCCAACCTGCGCTCTTTTTATTCTCCAACTCCACTTCCATTTGCCCTCTTTTCTCCATCCTCTCCCTGCCCAGACTGCCCACCTTATCCCCCCCACCTCTTCCACACTCCACCATCAAAAATACCCGCTCTTCCGATCCTGCTCCCTCCGGATTCTTTGTCTCCCTTTTACATATCCCCATCAATACAAATTAATTAATTCGGATATACCATCAAAGAACAGATTGGCCTCGGCCTCCAACATCCGCCATAAGCAATCCATGCTCCGCCCATCATCTTAATGAATTAATAATTATTGTCAATCTTTGAATTTAGACTACAACACATGCAATGGATTTGCTTGAATTTATGTGAGCATTTGACGAGTTTCGTCCTTTTAAACTCAAAAACAGTTATTTGAGAGTTTTTTTGAGTTAGCGTTTCAGAATAAGCACGTGTAAATGCGGGCCTCTTGATGTTCGGTCAAGAAAGATTACGCACGCACAGGAAGGAACCGTTTCTTTTTATACCGTGGTGGCGTGGGTCTATGTGTAGCGAGTTATAATTAAAATAATAAATGTTATGTAATAAGAATAACACTGGGAGTCACAGCTCATCCGCTATACCTATTATTTAATATTATACATTTCATGTTCACCCTGTTCCTTTAAGAAATCGGGTTCACTAGCTAGCTCCGGTTGCGGTTGGTTGTACAAAAGAAAATAAAAAACCCAATATACCGTAAAGAAACCCTGCCCGTATAGTAAAGTACAACTATAAGTAACCCATGCTCAAATAGTAACCCGGTTATAAAAAGGATGGCTTTATTCAAATGCAATGGCTTCTTTACCCAAGGCGATTATTTTCCGAGTGATAACCAAATTACTGATAATCTTTAAGTTGCATTTAATTTGCTGATAATAAAACTTCAAACAAATGAATTAGAACGCCTTTGGCAAATATATTTCGTCTTCGTGAATCCCGAATATCAAAATCATTTAATAGTAACCCTCCCCGAATAGTAATAACCCGTGCTCAAATAGTAACCCATACCCAGTCTCACGGAGGCAAATTTGAATTAAGATTTTACTGCCCATGTTATAGAAAGCCAACCAAGTTCAAGTTTCTTTGGTTTTTTGTAAACGCAGAGAGGCATCTTTTGGAGAGCATTCAGCTTTATTTGGCTCTTGGGATTGAGTTAGTTAATTTAAAATTAAATGCGTCACTTCACTACTATACTACTACTACTGTGGGCTCGGCTGTTGTGGGTTATAATTTGCTGTAAATGGAGAGATGGCAGAGGAGAGGAGATTGGTTTTCGGATCCGAGCATTGGTAGTTGAGATGGAGGAGTAGAGATGGGGCAAGGGGGGAGTGAAGAGGTTCAAATCCCTCAACAGAACTTCGTGCGACTCTACTTCGTCTTCATTCATTCTTCACTACTCAATCCGGGTAGTAAGTACCCAGTCAGTTAGCCATTATTTGTATTTATTTATTCACATTAAAATGGCAAATATCGCCGTCCAAAGGATTAAGAGGGAATTCAAGGAAGTAATTCGATCAGAAGAGGTAATAAATATTAAACATAACTATGTAGTCACAATAGTTTGTTAGTGCATAAGGAGCCAAATAAGCAAATCGGATTGAAAATTTGAATTTTACTTGGGCTAAGCATTCAATCATTTGAGAATAGTTATATCTTTATGGATGCACGATTTATTCTTTCTTGCTTAACCCGTGCAGTAGATTACACTATACTCCTTGTTTCCTAATCACGCAAAGGCATAATAGGGGTTTGGGAAGAAGTCAGTACAACAAAACGGGGACTGAAGTTAAAGTTGTTCAAAAGATTCAAACCGTTGATATTGTTGCTTCAAGAAATGGTTAATCATTTTCAACAAAGTTTGACGCTCGTCTACACCAAATCTTTGCCTCTACTAAGGCATATTCCAGGGGAAAAACGAGCCAAGTACATTACTATAACTGACGTGGGACTAACATTTTTAGTTAATTTTATGAGATTATTTGCATCTGGGGACTTAGTATTTATGAAGGGTCAACCCGCTCGCTGGACTGAATGTAATTTCTCATTCTTTTAGGTTAAAATTATTAAATTGACTCTTCATTTGTTTTATTACTGTGTTGTGTGTCCGCAATGTGAACATAGATGTGCTCACGGCCAACGGCCACATTGCCAGTGTTTGGAAAATTTGGTTGAAGAGCATTATAACATTTGGGAATATGTGCCTTGTTTGCTGGTGTGGATGAGTAAATACTGGGTCAGATGTCTTCTGCCTGGATCAACCAACTATATTTTAAATGAAAATGTGTTTCAGGTTGCTCGTTGCTCCATTCGAATTGAGTTGGTCAATGACAATTGGACTGAGTTAAGAGGAGAAATTGGAGGGCCCCCAGATACGCCATATGAAGGTGGTACTTATAAATTGGAAATCATCGTTCCGGAAACATACCCGTTTAATCCTCCGAAGGTTTGTACAAAATTCCACTTCAATATTTAGGGTGAATTTATTTGAGTTGCTTGCTTTATTGATGAGTTACACATACAAATAATTGGAAGTGTACATCATCATTGACTGCTTTTGATCAAAATTGTAGGTAAGGTTCTTGACAAAGATTTGGCATCCTAACATCTCCTCTGTAACCGGGGCTATTTGCTTGGATATCCTAAAGGATCAATGGTAAAACTCAAATGTCTTTTTCCAGCACACTAGCACTCAACTATTATATTATATTCAAAAGGGCTGCTGCTATGACTCTTCGTACAGTTCTTCTGTCTTTGCAAGCCTTGATGTCAGCCGCTGAACCTGACGATCCTCAAGGTAAACGACTTGCTCTTTGTAAATCTAATTGTGTATATTTTCTATAATTTTATATTTGTACTCCGTTAAGATGCCGTAGTGGCCCGCCAATATAAGGAATCTCCTGTGGTATTTCGTCTGACGGCACAACATTGGTCAGCGATGTATGCCGGAGGTGAGGATTGTCTTGATTTGTTTTGTATTGAAGCGGTATTTACATTTTTGCTGACGATTGGCAACTTTTCAATACTAAAAGATGTCAATTTAAGGTTTACTTAAGCTACTATTATAAAGTGTAATACATTTTAATATCTAAACAGGTCCGAATCGAATTCATGAGTATGAGCAACGCGTACGTCGTTTAGTTGATATGGGGGTTGACGAAACACAGGCCCGGGCCACGTTATCTACACACGACTGGGATTTAGAGCGTGCGACGGAGTTCTTTTTTAGTTAGCCGTTGCAACGGCAAACCATGCATACCACTAGACGTTTGCATAATGTAAGTAGGTATATTTTAAGACGAATGAGTTTGTTCTTTGCAAATTTAGTTCAAGCCTGCTAAATCAAAATTTATAAAGAGTGTAGGGAGCCGCGGATATTCAGAAACTCAGTAACTGATATTATTTAAATTCATGCAATTTCCAAGTGAAACAAGTGTTTTATGTGTTTTGCCCAAATGAAATTAAACAATGAATTCAATCACACACAATTTCTCCGATTACGAAACAAGCTAATTTTTTTTCTCAACGAACACGCTTCGGAGTTACCCCAAATATTTCATTTCCCAATTGGGTTTTTGAAAAATAATTAGAGCGCAAAATTTTATAGACGTCAACGAATAATTCAGTTTGAGGCAAGGAAATTCTGAATTATGACATCTACAGATTGAATTTAAATATAAATGCGAAATTGAATTTTGGGATTCTTTTGGTAGAATCGTTAGAATTTTTGCTTTCTATCTGTCAAATTCAGTTTGCGCATAGTTCGAGAAGCGTAATTTCGGTCTGCCTCATTCCGATGATAAATATTCATTAGCCTTTATGTTTTGTAGAGGCCTTCCTTCTACTTGGTCTTATTTAAACCAAAGAGGTGCAACTTTAGACTTACATCAGTAATCAGTTCTACAATGGAAATGGAGTATTGTTATTATTCTGAGTGGTTCGTTCTGTGGTGTAAAGACGTCGTTGCATTGAGCGAAATAAATTTATAAAGTGTGTACCTAAATGCATATTAACTGCCGGGCAGCGTTGAACAGCTTAACGACTAGATAACAATGTGATTGGCATTGTACTTGCCTGGTGATTATGTTTACGAAGAAATTTAGTTAAGAGGCAGGTGCTCAACTCGGTTAAGCTATTTAATTGTACAATTGGTCCATTTTAAATATTAGTGTTGTGGTTTAAAATTGTAATATTACGTTTTATTACAAATTGTGAAATTGTCTGTCTCAGTGTAAGCCATCACACCAGCATAATATTGTTTAGTATTAAGTAGAATATTGTATATAAGTAGTATAGGCATATGGGCTTCCCTCGTGCGGAATATCCCTTACAGTTAGCGAACTCGTTAACGTTGGCTGCAGAAAGTTAGACTAGAAACCCTTGGTGTAGTGTCAGCGGAGGCAAAACCCCTCTGCGCTAAGCATTGCCTGCCTTCCACGAATGAGCAAAGCAAAAAAAATTGCTCAGAAAAGGTCCCAAAGTGTAAATTTTAAATCTAATTTTTTGTGATAACCAAGTATTTAAATGTATGATAATTCCTGCAAAGGTTCAAAGCTGAATTGGGCTGAAATAAAATTAGGATACTATGAAACTGGATTAATGGGCCCGCATTTATCACGAGATCATTTGATGTTCAATAATCATTTTCTACAACATTACAACCATCATGTTAATCTTAAACTTTAATTTCATTGATACTTGCTCTTGTCGATTGCCGGTGCAGGAGGTATTGTCCCAAAATTTAACATTAATTGTGGGCAAACAACTTGTACTCGATGATACATAATATCATTATTCAAAATTTATATTGGAATAGAGTGGAATGACTAGTTAGGCCATGTATCATTAATCTTCCCACATCATGCATTCTCAATAATTTTCACTTTTCTTGCTAACACATTCAAACAAATTGCATACCTCCATTTGTGTCGTTAAAATAACTTCAAATAAGTTAATTTATGCTATATCCCAAATCAGAAGTGCCACAGGAAGTGACAATCAAGGAGGGCATAATTACCAGAGTTGATTGGTTTGCAAATAAATCAGTCTGGACTACTAGTTGAAGTCTAAGAATTATGAAATCACAAGCGATAATTCAAAATCCTTAATGAAATGTTTGAAATTGAAATATCGGAGTTCTTTTCACCAACATTACCTGGTCGGGCTGTGAAATAGGTATGCCACTGATACTTAACATATATATTATATATGTATATATTTTTTTTGCATTGCCACTTTTAACTTATGAATGTGGTTGTCTTCATCATATATAGTATGCAATTTGAGGAGGTCCAGGCAGCACCAATTATTCTCACTTGTATTACTCTGGGGACTCCACTGACGAAGTTTTCAGAAGAACTCGATAACAAGCTCGACAAACAGGGGACTGTTTCTGACTCAAATGCCCTGGAAGGGAAGCCCATTTATCCAAACACCTTGAGCAGAAAATACCACCGCATCTCCAACAGTGACTCTAGAAGAATTCAGTACAAGAACAAATTAGTATTTGTAGCTTTAATGTTTGCATATGATCTCCATGAAAGCATTTTGGAGAAAAATCATATCTGACGGCGGTTTAGCAGCGACAGGAGTTTTCAACGGATAGTAGTATTTTTGAAAGATAATTTTGTTAGGAAAACACTAACACACATCGGATTTCTCGAAAGATGGGGGTCGGAAGCTTTCATATGAGCTACGCTCATGACAAAGCTCCTTGCTAGCCTTGCTAAGTGTAATGCTTTAATTCAACTGCGTAAACCTTTAAAAAAAACTGCAAACATTGCAAACTAGTTCCTTTGTGGTTATTAAAACTTACTTTTCTTGTGGGAAAGTCCAATGGTGCAGAACAAGGGCATTCCTTGATGCCTCTTGCCGACTTCCAATCCAGGGCAACAGATCCGATCTCTTCACTCAAACTTTCTATCAGCAAAATATCCCGACTTTCAACTTTTTTTCCCTCGTTGAAGAAATTCAGCATGTCTGAAGAATTAGATGCAAAACCCTTAACCATTAGCGGATCAAAATCCGAAAATTCATTTTTCTGTTGCAACTTCAAATTCACCTGCAAATACGTTCAAATGTTAAGTTTAATTTAAAAAATTGGGAAGTCGTGAATTCACAATTGGAAAGTATATTTTACCTCATCATAAATATTTCTGCTTTGCAAAAAGCGATTGTCATTCAAACAGTCTGAATTTGACAAGTTGCCATTTTGTAAATGCTGGGACGCTAATCTTGCCTCTGCTATTTTAATTCTTTTTTGGAGATGTGCAATATGGTCATCAAGAGAATTTATATGATCTTTCGATGCAACCATCAAATCAGTGAGAGACTCTCGAGGGTGCAGCCCACTTTCCCATCGGCAATACATTTCTCTCCAGAACCTGAAAATACAAAAAGAAGTTTTAAATTGAGTACATATATCCAAATATGACATTTCTGGTTTTGTTTATGATGATGAATTTTCTTTATTTTTAAAAGTACCTTCAAAAATAGTTTTAAAAGTTATAATATTTTGAAAATATCTTCATAAAATGCAGTATTCGTTTGAATAAATTTAGCATGCGAGCAGATAACACGGTACAATGCATGAATATGCGTGTCAGGCGAATAAAGGCGCATCTCGAGTTTGCCCTTGTTGACGCAATTTTGTAAACAAACTTTTATCGAAGTCATTTATGGATTCGGGTGAAATCGAGCAAAACCGTATTAATGCATTGCGGTTGGCATGAAAAAGCTCAAAATGCCTTACGGCGAAATGTACAGTGAATTCAAAAAAACCTTCTGGCCTCATTACCTAATTTTATTGTCAAATTATTTCGGTTGCTATGGACTACTAGAAAAGTAAAAAATGGGTTTGAGATACGCCCTTTCGTGTCGTCTGACCCGCATTGTTGTTAATCCTCTCTTTAATCTCACATTTTGAGTTGCTTTCAAGAATGACTCTCAGAAAAGATTAAAGCATGTCATAGTAACTGCGACGAAAAATAAGGAACTCTGTCTGAATTTATGCTCAAGGCTGCAGCGAATGATCTGCTGGTTTGTGGCACACGTTTGCTTCTTCAGCCTGATCGATTGATGAGTTCAGATGCTCCGCGTTTACAAATTTTAAGTCTAAATTGGAGAGCTTTGCCTGCTAACACTTAACGCCGTTATACTAGCTAACACATAAGTTTTGGGTCTCAACAAAAAACCGTCTTGCCTTTTGGTTTCCTTGCGTGGCGGAGGTAAACCAAATGAGTTATCAAAGTGTAACAATTCGTCATGGTAATAACCTTTTTAACACACCCAGTGCTACATGGTTTGGTTATTATCAACTGAACACACAGAGCAGCCGTGATCGTCTAGTGGTTAGGACCCTGCGTTGTGGCCGCAGTAACCCAGGTTCGAATCCTGGTCACGGCACTCACTTTTTGTCTAATTTGAAACGTTTAAGGGTGTTGAGTATGTTGCGGTGAATTTTTTCTGTATGTTAAAACAATTTATTTTCTTGAAGTGCTTTACTGCACAGGGTGCCTAAAATTTAAAATTTGACTCCATAATAAGCTTAACTTAATTTAAGCTATCACTTGTCCTGCTCGAATGCAGACTTTTCTTTTAGAAATAGCATTCTATGAGTTTAGGCGCTCCGAGCACATTCCGGTCTAAAAACACAATATTATGGTATATAAGACAGCTGGGAAATGCAGCACCACTACCAATGATCATAATTCGTACAGATTAGATGGTCCAAACAAAAGTAAAAAGTAATGGTAAATAAATCCCCAATCATTAAAAATGCCTTACTTCAAGGTTTGTGCGGCCAAGTTCGGCTGAATAAATCCGGCATTGCAATCAGGTCTGTAGAGCGGGTTCAGGTACTCGTTCATGTGATTTGCAATGTATCCCCACAAAGAGTATGTCTTCAATTCAACCCTGCGTCAGAAATAAAGGATCAAAAATGCAATACGAAGGGTGGGAAAACATTAATTGGAATAGAAATGACAATGTGCTTCCAATCTGTACGTGATCGAAATGCACAAAGAAGCAAATGATGTTAATCCAATCCGAACCTGAGATCGATGCGATCCTTCTGACAATTACCCACAAAAGTCCCAAATTGACAAGAGTGGACGTGGTCATGGATGCAGAGGAGGAGGCTGTCGTTGAATTGGAAAACAAATGGAAACTGCTGACTCAATTGCCACACACATTCCAACCATTGGGTAAACACAGGAGAAATTTCTTTTGGATCCACTTGTATATGGCCGCATCGATCCGTGAATTTATGACCAAACGACAACCATTCCTTCCCGATTAATGCTTGGAATCCGTGAAGGGTTCGGTAATAGGGATCGACAAGGATTTGTGCCAATGCACACACTTGGGCAGTTCGATCCCACCCATCTGAGCAATGAACAAGGACAGAGGACCCGTCTTCTAGTGTCCTAGAGCACAGTTGGGATATTTTATTACGATTGTTTGACTTGCAAGCCAAAGCATGAGGCTATATTTCATCTTGTTGCCATGTATTGTATTCGTTACTGGAAACCTGGGCAGCCATTAAATTTTATTTTAATTGCCATTAAATTGTAATGTGTTTGTCCAAATATAGAAGTTGGAGTCATAAAGATAGTTGTTGGAATTCGATAACAGACGAGCAGAAACAAAAACAGTTAAGTGGATTTATAACCATCTATAAGGACACCTTGCAGGGCATAATAAGTTGAAACTAACGGTTCTAGTGTGCCTTACTTGGCAATATCATACGCAGCGTCCATGATTGACTTGATATGCCTGAGCCAACCACTGCTTTCCAGTCCGTTCAGAAAAGCGGGCATGGCAGCAGTCTTCAGTTCACAAGCTGTTGAAAAACAAATAAAATTGGGAATGAATCCACCTCCAGGCTTAAAACATCAATGAAACATGCATAAAGCAGAATCCAATTCCGGATCTCGAAACTGCTCCGTAATACGGAAATGGCAATTCAGAATGGCTCCTCTGGAATACAACAAATAAACCCAGGACTGGAACCAGGGCAGTTAGTTGATACAAATGGAACTCACTTTCAAGTAGACGAGTTAAGCTGGACCTCATCACATGAATGTTATCGATTCCGGCAAACTGAAATCTTGTATTTTCATAGTTTGCCTCACTTTCGTATCCTTTTCCAGCAGCACGATTGGCCATCGCATTAATTTTTGGCCTAGTGTCTACGACCACTAGCTGAGCCGTATTTGGGTTAGCCTTTTGTATAAAAACCAGGAGATTCTCATCTTCTACGCACCGGGCACTGAAACCCGAGAGGGGTTGACTGCAACGGCAGAGTGCGGACTGTTGGTAAAAGATAAATCCATCAATACTGGCACGCTGACCCAAATGCCTGGCAACATCAACGCCGTAATCTGACCCACCTTATTCTGGTGAAGATATGTCATGACGGGAAGCCGACCACGACTCCTAAAGCGAGATGATCCTAAAAGAATTGACGTAGGAGTCGAAGCTGGCACGTACAGGTAGCGTGGGTATGTATCACAAAGCTGTAGAAATTATAGGCTTTGCTAGTCAAATCAGGTTCTTTGCAAAGCAATGTAGCAATGTAAGCAAGTAATCTGAAAGACCTTACTTCGTAATCTTTATTCAGCGGAGTCATGGTCCACCTTTCGTTCGGAACCCCCATCCTCTCGAATTCTGCCTGGAGGTCAAATAATGACCAACCCGTTTCTCGGGGCAAGTCCTCAGAGCCCATTTTGTATCGGAAACTATACAAGTCTTCAATTGTGGCTGGAAGTATTAAAATGTGACTAATTAAAAACGTACTTAAGTAGCTGCTATAATTTATTACTTAAAGAAATTAGCCTGACCTGGTTGGCACATTTGAGTTAAAGATGTGCATAAATCATGAGCGTCTCGCTCCTTTGGTATGACAAATGTCATAGAGAGGAACGTCTTTGTTCGCACTTGTAACGGTGAACCAGTAGGGGTTAAAGGTAATTTCGTCACGGTAGAAATGTGTGAATGCAAAATCTTCAAGTTAGTAAAATATTAATATGTATTTTAAGAATAATATCAAAAGTTCCATTTTCTTGATAATACTTACCCATGTTTCTCTCTTATTGTCATGGTCTACGTAAATTAAATGGGTAGCAGTCAAATACAAGGCGCCCACAGCATTACGTCGTGAGCTGAATCGTTCAATTAAGCCCACATTGTCCACCTGGAAAACGACATTTTATTAGAACTTATAACTTTTTCAAAGAGTTACTTTGTATTTAATTATAATTGCATTAAAATAAAAATCAATTGCCTTCATTTGATAAGTAATATTGTGAAAGCTTTTGTCCTGACTATTTGGACTGTCTATAGAAAACCACTCTTTGAGAAAACTGTAAACTTCTTCAGCAGCATGCATGACTTTTACTGTCTAGCACATTCACAACAACTCAGCGTAGAGAAAGTATACCACAAGAATTTCTGAAAATATATAAGATAGGGAATATAGTGGTTAGGGTCGTCTCCTAATGTGTTGTAAAATAAGTGTACTAGAGTATAGTAAATCTTCGTTAGCTGAGCAGACTAATCTTGGAAGAAACGACTTGACTTGGAGAAAGTCAAAGAAAGTGTAGGAGTAAATGAAGGGTAAACGAAAGGTTTTGTTCAGGTTGAAGAAAAAGTAAGGATCTGTGATGCGGTTGCTTGCATGAGTCACCAAGTCCTCCGTATTACCCGCAATGCTAAAAAATAAAATCCTAGAGTGGGTCTCGCTCCGAATATGGAAAAACTTATCGACCCAAAAACCAACTGTAAACGCGGCAACCAGTGATGTTAGCACAGTTCTGGACTCACATGGTCAGATAACAACGAGTACGGACGCATAGGAGACCATGCTGATGAAGAAAAATTATTTACAAATAAAGTCTTCATGGCTAAAATTCTCCTAGCCACAGTAAAAACAGTCGTGGGTTATCTAGCGTGTCGACCACAGTTATAAGAAGAGTAGTAGACATATTTTTAGGCTTTTCACAAAAACGTCTTCGGTCGAAGGAAGAAATGACGCTAGCAATCAAACTAGCGATCTCGCACACGGCTCATAGATATCAGCAAACAAGGACGCTGGCACAGGAAATTGTGAACCGTAATTGGGTTTGTAAATACAAAAGAGCACTCTAGAGTAAAACGGCTTAAATTGGTTACGGGTAATTCAGTTTTACTCTTAGCTTCAGTTCAAATATGAGCAAACCAGCCATTTGTGTGGTGTGGTTGCAAATTGCAAGTGAGTTCCTTTTCTCTAAAAGTAAAACAGTAAAATCGTTCAACGGGTCAACCTTT
Organism: Orthonychiurus folsomi; assembly: GCA_036851895.1. Classification (NCBI taxonomy): domain Eukaryota; kingdom Metazoa; phylum Arthropoda; class Collembola; order Poduromorpha; family Onychiuridae; genus Orthonychiurus; species Orthonychiurus folsomi. The sequence goes on along the minus strand of JAAXYW010000015.1, from coordinate 78,889 downwards.
TGACGCAAAGTACATTTCTGAACTGCTTTGAAAACATAAACAAATTTTCATAATATTTAACCCGGGGTTTTGGTATTTGACGTAGAATGAAAGGCATTGAAATTTTTTTGGGATGTACCCATGTTGCTGTTGCACTATGCTGCACGAACTGCACATAGTTACAATCAATGAGTTCTTATTCAGCCTCCAACCAAACTCAAATTAAACTAGATATCAAATGTAATTCCAGTAAATTTTCGAAAGCTGCATTTACGAGTCTTCCATAACCGAGTTGTTATAATCATTCAATGGAGATATTTCGTTCAGGTTCATATGAAAATTAATAGGCCAAGTTCATTGCTCAATTTATTAGGTGCTTAATTTCTAATTTCAAGTGCTGGAAAACATTCAAGAAAGTCCAAGTTTCTGATGCCTGGGTAAGTAATACATTTTTTAAAATAATTTGGTTCATTGAACGGTGCAATTCAGGGTGAGAGAGTGATATGTTTGGCCCCACCTGCCATTGCCAACAGCATCTAATTAATTAAAGTGCTTAAATGGATCGGCGTATCCAAACCACAGGATGCCGAATTTACTTGTGCGTGCAGTATGACGTATTTGTACGTGACCTGTATATACATGAGAAAATGAAACGGAAATAAAAACGGCAGGCCGCGCCGGTTGGCAAAGAAAATGGAAAGCAAGAAATTGATGAGAATGCCATCGACTGAAAGTATTTAATTCCTCGAAACGCATACAGCCAAGCAGAATTCTCGTAGGAAACGAGAGAGAATATCCTCCTGGTCGTTTGCCAATGAGAAAGTCCTTCTTTGACGCAGCGCTCACAGAGATTCTAGGTCGGCAGTCTTATGAGAAGTAGGACTCAATCAAGTCCCAAGTTTTTCCGGAACAAGGAAAACGAAAACACGCTGCGCTGGCTTGAGGGAGACTAGTAAGACTTGAGTCCCGTTCTCTCATGCCGTCATTACCCATCATTTCTGCGATCATTTTCAAAGGAATCATTCGTAATCGCACAAGCGCTAATGATTTTGATATTCCAGTTACTTATATAACTTATATATAGTCTTGGAAGAGAGGCAGCTTATGCAGCAGAAATTTTTTTCCCGTCTTTCCCGTAATACCCACGGCATCACAACGACTCAGCAAATCATTAACAGAAATTCTACGAAATTTTACCCGACCCTTCATCGTGTAATACAAATTAGAAGATAGAAAGGTTATAAGTATAGGAATTGGGAATGGGACCCAGTCTGCTTAGAACCCTTGCTTCGATCAAGATTCTCACAGGACAAGCAAACAGTGCTGGAACTAATTCCTAATTAAAATTAATAGAATGGTGAAATGAACTTCCAAGATGAGTTCATCCCCGTGTGAAGGAATGGAGAAAACTAGACACAATCTAATAAAGTTTTCATTGCCCAAAGAAAGTTTTCAACCCCTTTTGCAGGCTACCTTCGCAGGTAAGGCAGGAAATATAATTAAAGTCTGAATATATTCAGGAATACAGTAGTATGAATATTCCTAGTTGATTTAACGAGCAAAACTTTGCGTGCTCCTATTCACTAGCTTCTGACATAATACACCGTTCCAACTTTAACAAGCAGCATGTGGGATAGGGATAATGAGTAAGGTGGACTACTAATTTTGAGTTCTGATCGCGCCAACTCAATAGTGCTTCTTTTTATTGAAGAAGAAATAAAGTTTCAAAAGCTTCAAACTGTGTAATATTCATAGTCAAAGCGAACGGAAAATGGACTGACAACCTTAACCTTACGGTGTAATACGGAAATTGTATTAATTGAGCCCAGAATGCCAGTTTGGATTGATCAGGAGCGATGTAATTTGTTGAATGCGCCTTAGCTAAGAGGTCATTGCGCTGTAAATCGCGCGATTTTAGTGTTTATTTACTAATTGCTAGTACTAGTAGAACAATAAGTGATCTCTTCTTGGATCTACTAAACCAAATTCGCCCATGAACTAGTCCAAGTTTTAATGTCAGACGACAGTGTTTTATAGAGTCCTGGCTAATTTAACTGGATGATGTTGATGTAAGATGTTCATTCACACTCATTCAATCACAACTCAAGAAAATACTACCTGAATGGTTCCTTGTGTCTTAAACTTAAACTTCGTTAAACGCTTCAACAATTTGCCTAATGTTAATTATTATAGTAAGACTACCGCAATGATCCATCATATAGCATTGATTTATACTCAAAATTCATGTCTCTTACTGCCGATATAAATCAAAATGAACCCTTAGTAAAACATGTAAATTACTGCTAACACAAGATTCTTGCCAAGTTCCGGTATTTAAAAAAAAGCAAAATCACGCCCTCAAATTAAATCCTGGCGAACTGTCATGCCGATACGCATACCATCACTACCAGTAGTGTTATGTTGGCAAACGGATTGGTTCCCAAACTCTCGTACTTAATCAGAGGTTATTCAGGATAGCAATAAAAGCTTCAACTTACCTTTGGAGTCCTAATATTATCCATGGTATAACTGATAAAAGGAGAGGTTCCAGGAGTAGATGAAGGGAGAAACCTTTAATGTTTCCCGCCGTGGTCCACCTCAACTTCCGTCAGTCCAAAAGGAAATATAATTTAACAATTACTCCATTCAAACGACCACCACACCGCCACTCATTTCCACGTCGGAAGGGATGACTTGAAGAAATCCAAACTCATGAATCCATGGACGGCACCGAGGAAATAGTATTTGAATTAAATTGAAAACTAAAAAGGTTTCCTGAATTTAATTTGTTGCCGCTTTCCCTCGCCTCTGTCTACAGCTGCCAGACTGAATGGATTTCCATTTGTGTTTGGATCCAATTCCTACCCCACACACACACACTATCTCCCCATCCAGCGCAAAGCAACCCATTCTCTGGTCGGTCGTGCATCCCTTATCCATTCACATCTCATGTCCCGGGCATCTTAGTACGGTCACAATGGACGATGAAAAATGGCAACAACATTCCACCAGACGCATCTTTCAATCGAATTTAATGTGAAGATGAGATGATTCGAGTCAATGAATGTGCATGGGCCAAATACAGGACTGAAGACTGAACGTTTTTAGCAACAAATTGAATTTTTTACCACAATGCAAAATTGAAATGCTACGATACGTTGCGTCGCATTGTGCAGAAATAATAATTCAACAGGTACAGTATTTGAAGAAATTATTGTGTAGTGAGTAGTGAGTAGAGAATGATTGCTTTATCGAACAGAGGAATGGCGAATGCCAGCGCAGTGACAAGCCGATAAGTCTCAAAGACGACCCGACCCGACGCAAGCGGATGTATGAGATTCATACTCCACTCCGTAATACGAAAATTTATAATGGCTTGAAAACAAAGCCAACCTAATTATTTAAAAAAAAAACCGCTGAGCATGAAAGTACGTTACATCCAACCATTGCACTGGTTAGAAGATCAACATTGAAGTAGGTTTCTCAAGTGAGATCCGATCGCAGTCGCATCTTCGCATCGTGAGTACTAATTAAATCTCAAGTGAAATTGGAGTGTATAGTGTTCACATTCCCAATAAGCTCTCCTTGCTTGCATTCAGTTGCTTGTAGAAAATGAACTATTCATTCATTCATTCAAGAGGTTTATTTTTTGATCAGCGTCGTAAGAGTTAACTTATGTAAAAGACAGGAGCGTTTTGCCAACAACTTGCTATAACTAAATAATAATCTTCGCGGCAGCCTTTGCGTAAGGTAGTTAATTAACGGTATCAAATGTTTTGCGATTTTGGTCTCGTGGGGCCGAAACACGCGGACCTGAACTAGTGAGTTAAAATAATAAGTAGAATAGTGTTTAACTTCGCAAATGCAAATGGCACTCCAAATTAAACTATAACTTTCGGCCCTAATGAGCCAAAACTACATTAATACTCACCTCTCCCACCCACAAAATTAAAATATATAAAATATAATTTAATGACCGATCCTATTCCCAAAATAAAAATCCGGATGCCAACAATACTACCTATTTCCAAGACAAAGAATATTCAATCTGCCTTCTCGTCTTCCAAATCAGAAAGAAAATCTGAATGTAGCTGGTAGTATACTGTAGTTAGGGTGTTGCATGGAGTACGGTCATGACCAATATTATGTGACAGACAAGAAACAGTAGGAAGGTTTTGCACAAAGGTTTTGTACAAGTAAAGAATCTTGCATTTAGACTAGCAGATCAATTTGCTATATTTGGATGCGTCCTCCGAAGAATATTATAATTATAAAAGAGATGCTGCAATTCAAATTCTACAATCTGGAATATTCTTTACTATCTTTACCAGTGCCTAATATTTAAATTAAACCAGTTCACCGTTTTGTTAGCCATATTTGTTTGAAAAATTATTTGACGGTATAGTATTACTAGCAATCGGCGGGGCCTTCGGCCCAGCACTCGCCCTAGTCTACACTTTTTAAACACATGTTTTGGGCCAAAGTAAAGCTATGAATGTAACAATAGACTTACAATTAAGAGATTGTTGAAAACTAAAGCTAGTGGCTCAAGAATTTGGGATGTTAAGAAGCCCAGTCATATAGGCTTTTCACCGTTACAAATCTTTGCACCACTACTGACATTTAAAATCGGGACACAGAACAGCTTTTCTGGATGTAAATGAGATGACTCGCGTCGCCTTTAAGTGCGACGACTCATCACCTACCTCCCTTTCGCATTCTAAGGCCCGACAATGGCATGTTGCATGCCGTGCTTTCTTCCTATTTTAATTAAGGTCAATGCCCTAACTCTGAGGTCAACTTGTAACCACACGAGAATTTCTCAGCACAATCTCCTGAGAACAATGTCATGTCACATAGCACGTTTCTTTTTCAATTTAGGTAAGGTCAACGCCCTACCTCAGAGGTGAAAGGTCAGGTCAACTTGTGACCCCGCCCACGGAATGCCCGCTGACCTCCTGAACGTTTTAAGCTATCAAGCTCCGCAATCGGTTCATTAGTTTCGGAGGAGATAGAAGACAGGCACATACACACACACGCGCGCGCAAACATTCCACTTTAGTATGTGTATGATGATGATGATACGCGATGAAACAAGTGACCTAATCCTTGTCAAATCCTAAACTGAGATCATATGATACCTGCAAATATGCATTCAACAAGCACAATAATGGCACCAGATTGAGCACTTGAGAAACAAAATGAGCAGATATAGTTTGACTCAAATCAAATTAATACTGTGATTCGAACTACAGTGCTGCATGGCGTTAACAACATGTCATTCCAGTGATTAAGGCTAAAGGAATTAAACTCCAGAAATTGTGAAACTAAATGGATTAGATTCCAACCGCTAATTCCCATACATGCTAATTTGAAAAAGTTCAATCAACTGTTGGACTAGCATTTGCATGATCTACATATTTATTGACGCACAATGAATACTTACGTGAACAAGCAATCCGTGTGGTTACACAATAACTCGGAATTCTAACAACCAGTAATAATAATAAGTAATGTAAGCTAAAAATGTGCTATTACGTTTCCAGAGTTCAAAAATTTATCCTGTAAGATCTGCATAATTTAATACATAAGTGATTCTTAGCTACTCAAAACCAAAACTAGTAACATTCCCAGCGAACAGTAACAACTAAAAATGTTAGTATTGGGGCAATAAATTACAAATAAATTGGCCTAGATATGAATATGACTGAATTTTGCTGGCATAAAAGATATTATGTAGTAAGACTAAATTCTTATTGAGCATAAAAATGTCCCCGTCCATGAATTAGGTGGCATATCATTCCTGACAACATAACATGACAAAAACCTGTAAATTTAAAAATACTCTTCTGCTTTACACCTCGTTTTTACTTGTGAAGAAATTCAGACAATTATTATATTGTTTAGAAACACGGAATTCGCTATAACCGCATGATATTTTGATCAGCATTGCCATAAGGCTTAATAAAAGCTCTTCATATTGATTGACGCGCTACTGCTCTACAACAACATTTAAGTGGATTTGTAGTTAAGTTCTACGTAGCATTTATTTCCCTACATAAGGTATGAATAGTGGCGAGTCAAACTAATTAATATAATACTACATCCCACAAAAGTATACTTTTTTGGCGACCGCCTGCCTGTTGAAATCCACTACGGTTTACAAAGCTACGTGGGACATTTTAGATTTGAAGTGTAAAGGTGGACGCACTCATATAGGCAGTTCCAGGTATACTTTATTATGGAATTGAGAGTTATACAATAAGAGTATGAATAAGAAATTCGATTTTACTAAATGGACAATTTTAAAATTCAGTCGTTCAGTGCATTAGTGTACACAATTTTTTCTGGTCAATGTCTTTGACAGAGGCAGAATTTCCTTTCGCTTTAAGACATGTCAAAACCGTCGATAATATACTTTGTCTCTACGTTCATTGTTGGCACTGCATTCTGAAATCTAATGGGGTTAAAATGCTTGGCACAGAAAGCATTTTGATGTCGTTAAAGGTATTAAATTGTAGATGAGTAACCTCAGCTCGATTGTATGTGCAACTTGGGTTAAGCAGTAATGTGCAATCCGTTGAATGAAATTTTCTGAATTCATGCAATAACAAACGGGCCGGAATGAATTGCAATAATAAAGCAAATCACAATGCAAAACACAAATAGCAAAAAATAAATTTAAAAAAAGAGTAGATGAGTAAAATTCAAAGCAAGAGTACATTTATTTCGTGCAAACACTGGTCATTTGAACATAAAGCCAAAAATTTACAAAAAATGTTACTATTTAAATTTTGCATTCAACGGAATTGATGCGAGTTAAAAGCTGAATTGTAGCAGTGAGTAAATAACACTTGGAGTAGTCAATTAACTCAGCTATTCATTAAAAGTGGAATTGGAAATCCTCAGCAGAACTATGGCAGCGATATTCTTCTTTACACATGGAGAACATGGAGAATTAGATCATAATGTGCTTGGCATACGTGAGGTGGCACAAGCAACCTTCGGGAAATCTTACAAAAGTCGTACACAAATACTAAGATAAATTACGTTAAACATTGAACACGGTCATAATTTAAGCATATGCGCTAGAAGTCCACTAATGTAAGAATCATCAGACATTGTTAATGGATGGAGGTATTAATAGAGATTTAATTGGTTTTATGCATTTAGTTCATTGACTTTGGTTTGATGGTCCTGTGTGGTTCTTAATTTTTGTCATTGTAATTTAAGATAATCTATTTTTAACCTACATTTAAGCAGTCATTTTCTAATCCAAGACCCTAATTCATTTCAACTTTCCACAAAAACAATCAGCAGTAATTTCCGTACATAACCCAATCCTCTTGGGAATGTCCATCCAAGCAAGCCAAACCAGCCGCATTAAATTACTTTTCAAGAGTTTTCTTTAGCTTTGTCATGGCTTAGTATGTGGACTAAGAGCTAGAGCGTGTTTAATCTGAATATCTGAATGTAGGCCCGACCGTCACAATAATAATTAAAAAGTGGGTAGAGCAGAACACCTACAGCCGACTGATAGGGTTCAGAAAATCCACATAAAAATGCTTAGGTCACAAGTTGACCCTCATAAAATTGGAACATATTCATGTAGAAACCTTCTTCAGTGAATTCCTGGTAACCCCATGCAACATGGCGCAAATCGACATAAGAACATGCATGCCCTGATTATTATTACTCACCGCGCATAATAATTCAAAGAATGTGACGACGACGAGCGTCCTGTTCACATGAACATTAACTACTAAGTTTACCCTTGACGAACGGGCGATATTTCAATTCAACCTTCACGTGGTTTACGCAAGTATATTACAGAGTTTATATCACTTATAAGTTCTAACTAGGAGGTTATACAAAATACGTGATGCGATTAATTTCTGAAGATCACAAGTGCACATCGCATACTATACATTCTGTTAACAATTGCCATATTGCTGAACAGAGGTTTGCAATTGCATAAATGTCCGTAAATCCAAATTTTCCTAATTCTGTCAAGATTTAAGATTTCTTAATGTTCCCAAAACTTTTATGATTCTAAGCGACGCAAGGAAAAATATTTGAGGATAAACACTGAAACGGTTTCCCGCGGCGTCCAAAAATTCACGGATTTAAGAAACGAAATTGGCTTACGTATTTGATCGTATCTATCGCAACATTAGTGCAAATTATAGATTACAACACCGCATCTAGTTACAACCTAATTTAAAATTCATTAAAACATCAAAAATTACTTTGTTCATCACTCACGAGTTCTTGGGACTCATCAATTAAGCTAACCACCTCAGACTCAAACTTCTATTTTAAAGGTTGGCGACAACCTTAAACACGGAAACACTATGTTGTAGATCTTAACAGGTCCTACTTTCAGGTAAAATGCTATCAACATTATGACAACAGTGGAGGTCATTACACCAAGCCAGATTTTGCATATTATCTTGTGATGTGGGGAAATCCATGTCAGCGGAACTGATAGGAAACTCCCAAGCTCAGCTGAGCTTACAATTAGATAAAATACTGGTAAGAATCACAAACAATCTAACTAACTACAATTAGGCTCCGGGTACGGAATCGCGTGTCTAAATTACGATAACTTGAGAAAAATACAATCTACGTAACCGTACACAAGCGAATATCCTCTACTTGATTTCAAACTTGCAGCTAAAACGTAGAATACAGATGTAATTTAGCCTTACTATACTACCGATGCCAAAAACTAGGATCCCTGTAGGACATATACGATCGAGTGCATTGCCAGAAGTACGTACGTATTTTGCACACTATCTATATACCACTATGATCAAGATCTAGATGTTCGTACATGCTATACATTCAACAATTATTTACTCTAATATCACATACAAATAAGCGAACGGGTAGATCGACGTGTTGGATATACAAGGAATTCTAATTGTAAGAGCAAACGAGTGCAGTGTTAGTTATGTTGGCGATTTAACTCAGACACGAGCACACTACATTTTGCAATAGTCAGCCCCTTCCCAATTTAGAACTCTAGAATTGATGCACTAGAAAGTGATGCAGCTTAGCAGCTTCAAACATCTTCTCCAATCTCCACTTCAAAACCTCTTAAAAATGCTAATAAGATGTGATGTAAGCCCTGATTGGACTTGTTAACTCTTATCTTAATTACACTTCTGGATTGTAATTAGTAAATGTACTCAATTGTTTGCGATAAATCAGCTCTATCAGCACTCCATAGCCTAATGCGACTTAGACAAATAACCAGTAGTCAGATAGAGTTGTAGTAGACAAATACGTTAACCTACAAGTCATTTTTACAAGAAGGCTAGTTGCCATTAAAGAAAAATTTGTGAAAATATTTGCATTCCTTATTATTTATAACCATCGTCCTGATTATCCGATGTAAGTGAGTAATGTTTAAATGCTCTAGGAGAACGCTCAAAAAAATTCTCGAAATGGTTGACTTCAACCCAAGAGAATAGCTCAAGAGTGCGAGTTATTCCTAATATTCTAAAGTATTAACGCAAATTCTACATGATATAACCGTTGTAGCTAAAGTAGAACTAATTCTACTAATTACTAGCTAATTGGCTGGTAAGCTTACTTCGATCATAATCAAATTGAAACATGCTTGTCGCTAACCCGAAGGTATAATTAATAAGGTAGCACCACTGAGAAACAACTAGAAACATAGGAATTCATCTTAACAATCAATAATTGTGATGAAGACCTTTTTCGTACACACTACCATAGTATAATTCATCAAACCCTGAGAATAGCAATGTGGGCACAACTGGCAAACCTATGTGGGTACGTAAATCCAGTCGAAACGAAACTAGCTCTTAGCCTGGCACAAAGCCGTATTTTAAATTTTACTTAGCAGTTACTCAATTAATGAACTTCTCAGTGTCTCTGAATAAGGCTAAACACGAACACAGGAGCCTTCACACAAGTCTAATTTTTCAAGAAATACTTACAGATTGTTTACAACCTGCTTATGCTTACAAACATTTATTGTAATACTGCTACTTCAGTTAGTCCAGGTCAAAGCCACTTCACATCGTAAATTAAAACCTGCGGAAGGGCGCTAAACAACTCCTATCCAAAACTCGAAGACAGTAAAAAGTGATTTTCTAATGCGGCAAAACTTTCAGGCATATAACTAACATTCCCTCCAAATTGCAATATCCTTTAAACATGTCAAAAAAAAGTTATCCGCGTCATACAAATGAGGATATCAATGAACGCACAAATCTTGAAGTTCGGAGCACGCATCAAACAATTGATGGCAAAAAATTAACTTGCAATCGATTGCAAATATTACCTAGTCACTTGCAAACCAAAGTGACTGGTAAGAAGGTTTAGCTGGACTCAATGGACTAAACGCATAGGCTGCTGCCATTGGTGCGTGGGTGTTGAAAACGGTTGGGAGATGTGCTGGCGGCGGAAGTGTGTGTGGATGATGACTTCCATGCGGATGAGGGACGGCGGCCGCAGCTGCAGCGGCTGCTGCCAGAACCGAACGGGCACTTCCATGATGTGCAGGAGGAGGCAAAGCCCTGAAAACCAAAGCAAGAATTTTATAGAACGCAAAGTTTAAGACAAACTGTTAGATGTGAATGCCCATTTTAAATATTGTGCACAAATGCTTACCCAGGAGCAAACGGGCTCAACTGATAAGATGAAGGCGGAAGTTGTCCTCCTGGTTGTGCGCTTGTAACATAAACAGTACTACCACCTGAAAGATAAAAATTGGATTAAGGACTACAAGACCTATTTTATGATTCGCCACGAACCATACATACCGTGTCCAGAACGTCGGTAAATCTCTTGGGCCGGGGCGGCGTAAAGAGTTGGTGGCGGGCCCTGAGCTGCCTGATGAGGAGACAGACCTCTTCCCGGTATCATAATGTGCCTCGCATGCTGTGGGGACAGTCTCGTTCCACTGAAGCACGTAATATGATTTATAAGTGTTATATATATACTATTTCCTTTAAGATATATTTTTTAATTTAATTATACCTCAACTCCTGTCGATGGAAAGCTTGTGTTGGCAGAGTTGCCGCACCCCACACAGTTGTTTGCTTTATATTGTGTGCTTCACGCATTAATTGGGCATGTAACACCTCTGCGGCTCTCAAATTCTCTGATCTTATCTGATGGTGGTGAGCGGGTGGAGGGAATTGACCCAATTGTGATGGATGCGGGTGAATATGGTATTCAGTATTTGGAATAATCCCAACTCCTCTCCCATTTGACGTAGTAATTCCGGCTGGAATTATATTTCCTCCACTTGAAACGGCCAGATGCGATTGGTTATGGTAAGGTTGAGTCGTATAATAAATGTTTCTGTGGGCATTCTTTACACTCCCCCCTCCATTAGTGCCAAGAAACTCTTTAGATAAGTCCATATCGGGGACCAAGAGCGGAGCTTCTGGTATTCCGGGTTCTTGTTTCATACCACCATTCCCAATCAAGTACTCAGACTGGGCTTTAGCTAGAAGCCTTTTCTTTTGTGAAGCATAAGAAGAAATTATCTCAGGCTTAACGTCGCGATTACTCGCTGTAGATGTTTTCGAAGCGTTATTGTTATTAGAGTGAATGGCACCATTTCCATGAGAGTTGTCTGCGTAATTTTGTCGGCCGTGGTTATTGTTTGCTACGTTTGGATTTGTATTTTGATTCTTCTGAGGAGTCTTGTGTTCTTCGTCACTGTCAACCGTGATAAAAGATGCGAGAGTTCGGCGCCTTCCAGAATTTCCACCTCTGGTGGGTTGGCTAGAAGAATTAAAAACGGTATGAGAAATTGCGTTTTCAATAACACAAAAAACTTATAACTAAGAATTAATACTTTCGGTATTCCTCTTGCGGGGTTATAGCCAAAACTGAAGGGCAATTCGAGCCCAATGTGCACTGAGTAACCTTTGAATTGTTACAAGCGCTGCAAGTGCGATCTTGACAGCTGAAATTAAACGATTAGTTAAATGCAAACAAAATATAATATGGGCAGAAACTTATTGTTTAGTAAAGTAAATCAAACCTTGAGTTCTCGTCATCACTGTCCGAAATAGTAATAACAGAAACAGCTGGAGATGGTGTGTCTCTAATAGTAATTGTCGGCTGTCGAGCATTATTATTTTGGTTTGTATTTCCACTATTATGATGGGTATTGCACGACCCATTCCCGTGTGCGCTATTGTTGTTAAATGCATTGTTTCCATTTTCTTCTTTTGCATGATTATGGTATGACAAATTGTAGCGATTAGAAGTATGGGCTGGCTGACTATTATTCCAATTCCCTTTAAATTTAATAAATGATTAGCCTGGGAAACCCACTCTAAGGTTGAGCTTAAATTAGATCCGAACTTCTTACCATTATACCCATGTGGGCTGCTCTCCTTGACTCTCTTTTTAACAGGACTCACTTGGGAAGGTCCATCGTTTCCTTTCTTATATCCTTCGAAATATGGAATGTAATGTGTTCCATTTTGGTCGTGATGTATTTTGGAGTGAGCAGGTATAGAGTTGCCCATATTATTACGGCCACCTGAATTCATGACTCCTCCATTGTAGGATAGAGATGAATAAGAAGATGTCTGATGAGCCAACGGAGGTTGCAATGAATGTTGGGCATGTTGTGAGGCCAATACTACCTGGGATGCCTTCATTCCATTTCCAGAGGAGCCAATTGCGACATTTCGTTTGCCCCAAGGGTTATCCACAATACCAGGTGGGTCATACATTTCAGTTAATTCAACGGGGAAAATATGGCGATTATCCTGAAGCGTTAAACAAAATCCAAGTTAAAAACATATTTCATCAGTAAATACCTTTAACTTTTGATTACCTGAATGAGACCGCTAGAGTCAACAAGCAATGGCCTTCCCCAGTCAGAGTCCTGAAGCAAGGGTTGAGACAGAGCATGAGGGTGATGCCCATGAGAATGTTGGGATGCTGCTGCGGCAGCTGCAATTTGACCTTGCCAGGACGAAGGAACAATGGTGACTTGCCTTCCGCCTGACCAAGATGTCTGTACACCCTAATTTTGATATCGAATGTATTGCAAACAATCACTCCAAGGTGCATCTGAAATCGTGTAAATTCAAACAAACTCACAGTAACAAGCATCTGTCGGTTGGCTTGATCAACCATGGATACTGGGACGTACTGTTGCTGCCCACCAGACACCTACGATTAAACACAAGTTAGTTAAAACAGAACTGCGAACTGAGTGAACTACGCATGTATGTGTAGTTTCAAATGATAGTATGTACTACGCATGTACTACACAATTAAGAGAATCATTTATCTGCTTGCCTGCTGAGTAATCAAAGGGCCGGGTAATTGGAGCTGTGTACCACCTTGTTGCACAACCAACGGTTTGGATGGGGAACCAAGAGAACCGACTCCCTTAACATCAAATAATAGGCATTGTATAACACAAGCTTATGTGCTCAAAATAATAATCTACTAGCACTTGCTAAAATAATTGACAGATACTAAGAACCAGTAATTTTGTACCTGGTAAGTTGGGCAGAATATAGGCGGGACTAACTGCGGTGGCAACTCATTCCGACCAGACGTATACTGGCGATGTCCAGCTCGACCGTACAATTGATACTGAAACGCAATTAATAGCCTAATTTAGAAATTTTGTCCAAGCGGCATCATCAACAAAGTAATTCGATGTGCTGAAGCAATTATTATAAACACTGAAACACCACATTTGGTGTCGAAAACCTTACACCTAAAAATAATTTGACAAAATTTACGGGCTCACCTGATTAGCCAGCCCTGGCGGAAATGCCAAGGTCACATTTGCAGCTGATGTGGGTACTAGGTTGGCTACCAATGGAGCTGGTGGTCCCTGGTTTGATGGTATATAATTGCTCCCCCCTCTGCGACAAACCTAGGACAGAAGAAAAGGTAATGTACATACGCTTATGCCATTTAGCTCTCTTCAGTGACAGGAATGGCTAATATAAATATAAATTTGATGGGACAAACCTCCATCATTTGTACACTGGCTTTCACATTGGAGCAATGGGCGTAGTCAACCAGATGGGCCAAAGTAACAAAGGAATGGTTTAATGCTTCTCCAGGAGTTATACGTCTCTCCTATCAAACCAAAATTGACAACGTAAAACTTCAATTTCAATGTCGAATTGTGCTCAAATTAAAATTGTTGGCTCTTTTTGTAATGCAGAATCGACAATTTAATTGTAATCGTGTACCTGATCCATCGTCAGCATTCGTTTAAGCAAATCAATAAATTCTCGGCGATCCGCCTTTTCTGCCAGCAGCTCTCCACCTTCCAAGTCTGTGGGCACATTAACTTGTCCGATATCGTCTACACAGTTAAAAATGTACTTTCGAGCTTCCTTGGACTTAATTCCAGTTTCTGTCTCATGTTCTTCAGGTGTCTGAATCCACGAGAAAAGTTTAATGTCAACATATATATATATATATATATATTGCAAAATAAAATGAGCGAATTCGAATCCACTTGGGTTGTGGCTCAATAACACACCTTAAGTCTCCAAAATGGATATGTGCTATCTAAATCCCGGTAAAAAAATTTCGCAGTTTTTGAAGCGGATGTCAGCATATGCTCAGTCGGCAACCCTTGTGTTTGGCTAATGTAACGAATTTGGTCGTATTCAGAAGAGCCAGGGTACAGCGGCCATCCAAGAAAAAGTTCGGCAATAACACATCCCAAGGACCACATATCGATTGCCTCGCAGAAAGGGAGGCCTATACAACAACAATATTTTTTTACAAACACCCGAAAAGAAAATCAGGATGATAATTTTTGTAGGAAAGGTTAATTACCCAGTATAATTTCTGGTGCTCGGTAGTAGCGAGATTGCAAATATGTATTACACACAGCCTTTGAAACATGTGAAGCCGATCCGAAGTCAATTACTTTGACTCTGTAGGGTTGTCTGGGTGGGTCTACCAACATGATGTTCTCTGGCTTCAAGTCGGCATGAATTAATCCAAGTTGCTATTCAGAGAAATAGAAAATTAATACTTCAAGTGCAAGAAAGGATCCTAATCTCAGGTCGAACCTTCAATTTTAACAAAGCAGTCAAAACTTGCTGGAGAATTGGTCGTATGTATTTCAACGGCAAAGGAGAAAATTTGTTTTGTTTCAAAAAATCGTAGAGGTTTTGTTCCAACATTTCGAAAACCAGGCATCTAAATAATTCAACAGTTATCCACAAGAATATGAAAATCAAAATATTTTTAAGCTTACGTGTGGTTTCGATGCTGGAAGCACTCGAACGCTCGAACAAAATTGAATTCGTCGGCATTTTCTTGACTTAGGCGAGACAGAATGCTGACCTGTGCACCAAATTTACAGGTTAAAATCCAAGGAATTAAAATCAGACTAAACTTAAATGTATACCTCAATTTGTCCTTGGCGTGCGTATGATGGATGATTTTTCAATATTTTGATAGCAACGATCTCATTCGTACCTTTTTTCCAGCACTTGACCACCTAAACAATAATGAAAAAAGGAATATATAATATATAGTTATACAGATGGTAACATTAGTCAAACTCTAGAAAACATACCTGCCCAAACGTGCCTCGCCCGAGGAATTCGAGAACCTCATAGTGTGTTTGAGAGGTCAACGAAAAAAGTACTTCGTGTTGGACCAGTTGGTAGTCGCCATCACCGCCGCCGCTGCCGCCAACGGCGACTTTGCTTTGGACCGCCGTGGTGTTGGTTGTATTAGAGTTGGTGATATTACCTCCCACGCCTCCAATACCATCCACAATACCATGCCCTCCTAAAATCGCATCTGAATCGGTGCACTTTCGCTATATATTGAAAAACAAGGCAAACCTGTCATTTAAGTGGCGCAAACACAATTTTCAAGCAAAAGCAAACAGATTGCGTTTAACAGATTAAGTCAATGCAACAAATTACAATTCAAAGCAGAAGAGGTGTTGAATATCATTTTTATACTTCATCAAAGACTGACGTAAAATTTCTGATGTGAGGTGAGTTAGCAACTAAGATAACGTCCAAAATAGAAGAGTTCCAAAATAGAAGAGTAAGTCCAGAAGAGTGCGGTAGAAGTGTGAAAGATCCATCAGTTTAGGTTGTAAGATAAGGAAGAGGATGTGATATTCGGGACCATCGGGATGAGGGTAAGGGAAGATGAGATAGATTGCAATGGCCATGCATTAGAAGGCGGTTGCGGCAATATTGCCAACAGCATCCAAAATCCAAAAAAGGAGTAATCCGCGTAAATGCTGGAAAAGGCAAAGGATAATGTGGATATTCGGATAATTACTGAAAAGCCTTTCACTTGAGTGGGAATTAGATATAAAAGTAGGATTTTCAAAGAAGAGGACCCATACTGGAGCGCGGCGCGGGGTAATTCGCATATGGTCATGTGTGCGGCGGCATGCTTGGGAGGAAGTGAAGAGCCAATAATTTTGAAATCAACTCAAATCTGCAAAAATGGCCTTCACACTAGTAAAAAAAACTCCGTTGAAGTATGAAGTAACACCCTAACCCTAATGTTTTCCCCCGTGTTTGGAATATATTTCTTTAAACTGTTATTTTTTGCTGCAGCTTACGTTACAATCAAACTAAAACAGTAAGAGCTAAAAACTTACTAGAACCGAAACGCAGCCATAAATCTGACGCCGATAAATTCTGCGGATTATTCTTCTTTTTTTAATAGGCAGCCTCTTTAGATAGTCACTGCACATAACTTCAATAGCGTATTGTGTATGCATTTTAGTCAGGAAACTGGAAAACTTTTACTTGTGAATTAAAGAATATGGGTTTGAACAATAAGACCGAACTACTTTTGAAGGCGAACCGTCGCTTACAAAACCAAGAAATCAAATAGAAACGCTAAGGTCAAGAATCTAGGCAAGAAGCTCGGAAGGAATGTGGCGGTTAAATAAAACCACTGGACCCACTCTTACCTTTCGTGCATTTCCTCCCTCCGTTAGCATAGCTGGAGGAATGACCTCTTGGAGGGAATTCGTTCTCAACAATAGGGCCATGCCACTGACCTCAAATAAATCCCTCCAAATAATCCTTCAACATAGAGTTGTATATGTAACTCGGGCGAAAGGCAAGCCGCCTAAAATCCTAGCGCCCAGTGAGCGGAGATTTTCGATGAGTGGATTGCAAATGATATAAACTCGATGATGCTTTCAAATATTATTTTAAGTCATGAATAATTCTACGAAATGTAGCAAATGGTAAATAGTGTCATTCTCTTTTCAAATTACACTTTTAGACCCCCAAAAAACGAGTGTTATTGTGAATTAGCTATCTCCTGGCTTGGCTGGCTAAACAGCCAAAAAATTAAATTCGCTAAACTTGAACATTATTCCAAAAAAAAATAAACTGGTTAGCAGGGCCGAATCTGGCGCTGGCGGTTAGCGGCTGGCCTCCAGCTTTAATGTAAAGTCACATGTGCGTAATATCACTATGGTATATATTTTAGTTCCTCTGAAATCATATTGTTCAAAAGGGCACTGGCATCGCATGGCGTAGCTGAGGGATAATTCATTCTTAGGTGAAATGACAAATGTACAGGGAAAATTTTATTGTTTGATGAATTCTTCATTATTATTATTGCATTTTGCAATTTGGAGGAATTACCAACCCAGTGCCCCAAGCTTCAGTGCTAAGCAGAATAAGTATAAATTGCCACTAAATGGTTTTAAGCACTTATTGCTAAAAAAGACATTGGAAAAAAGGAGAAAGAAAAAAATAGCAGGGAGCAGAGCATATACAATTTGCATTGCAAAGATTGACATATTGATATTGGTTACCTTTCGGGAACAACGATGGTAGTTACTTGAAGATTCTCTAACTAGTTTGATAGTTGATGTTCTAATCGGGATGTGTGCCTGAGGGGGCTGCGGTGGCGACAACGCACGCCCTCCTTGCACATCACACAAAATTCGTCGTCCACAATCAGCTAGCCAGCAGTCGCCGCCACTACCACTACTACTGTCTGCTACTGCACTTATGCACTCCACGCTCTGAAAATATACAAATTAATACACATTGTTAAAATAGCACTAGTCATAGTTTAGCTGCATTTGGCAGATGTCTACTTCGTGTAACCCTTCAAATGATACTGATTTCTAAGATCAAAATTTCTGGTAGTCATCTTGAAACAACATTATCAACTCATAATGATGGATCAGTATTGTAAATGATCTCAAAATGTTTACAATAAAAGTTCTCAAACTTTAATAACGGAACTTGTTAATTCTAATGACTTCCAAGTTTATCAAACTAAATGTCAAAAAGTTCTACCAATCCTACTAGTATACGACATACAACACGCACACACATGCAACATTTCCCCTTACAATAAATAATGACACAACTAAAGTTTCGAACGTAATTGTCATGATTGGTCAATACACATATATTTTGGAACTTCTATTTCGTAATTAGAGTACCGTAAATTATCGAATGAAAGCCTCGCCCCTAATAGAAGCCCCGTCTGTGGGTGGATTCTGGGAATAGAAGCTCCTGCCCCAAAACGTGTTCAGGGCCTTAAGGCCTTGCCAGCTTGAGCGGGCTTCTAAATAGAAGCTCCAACCACTTCCCTTAAACATACATAATACATACAGCCCCTGCCCTAATTTCCCTAAAAAAATTTTCATATTCACTGCGAATTCCTTGAATCCATTCAGTGCATGAAATATCCGATGGAATTAAACTTTCCCATGGCATCGGGTTCCATTCTTAATAAATGCATTGTCTCAAGAATATACAATTCCCATCCCAAATAAAAGCCTCCCATGTTTCTATGTCCCACTCGCTCATTCCCATTCCGCGGGTATTTTTGTTTCGATAACGGACTCCTTGAATATACGTCTGACTCCGATAACTAAAGTTAGCTTTCATTTATTATTTTAAAGTGAACCTGAGTTGTTTTGTACTAAATAAAACCAAGTATTGCACACAGCACACACTACTTTTAGTTTGAAACTATTTATTAGAAGCCCCGCCCCTAATATAAATCCTGTCCCTAATACAATCCCCTCCCTCGAGGTGTCGATTATAAATAGAAACCCCGGCTTCTAATCCGTCATTTACGGTATCTATAATTACTATAACATTTAGAGCCTAAGCCTAACTTGTGCAAGAATATTTTGAGCTATGAGTTTTTATGATGTGTCGTAAAGTAATATCATTAGTAACTTTCCAAATCCGAAACCTGGCGTCAATAGGCATACATTATTCAATCAATTTTAAGTGAGTTAGCACCAAATTAATAATACTTTTAGCCTGCCAAACGCGCCGTGTAATTTCCAAAAAAAATCGTTCATCATCATACATCCTCTTCTCGCTGCTCCGACACCACCGAGTCGCAAAGCTTTCGGATCGTCCCCTGACAGCGAGAAGTCAGACTTACAACTTGTAAAAAAATAACTACGCAGCCGAACTGGTTCGAATCAACGAGCAAGCATATTATGGTTTGACCCGAAAAGCAAGACCGGATTCATAATGGACCCAACAGTTAGAAAGGAGACCGAGACTGGTACCTCCCAACCCAGATCAGCAAATCTACGACATGTGCGCGTGTCTACCAGATTATAATGAATTATCATCTAAACAAATTAAAAGTGATCAGGCCAAGAAGGTATTATTATCCGACTTTGTGGCGTCACCGCGTCGTCAAACTAACTTTTAACGAATTTCGTAAGAAACTTTGTATGGCATCTTCTCCAAGTATGCAATGCAACGTGTCTAGACGTATTTGCATTTGTTGTGTAAAATCTCGCACCAATAATATTTTGAAACCACTTGGATGGCTTCCTTATGTATTTTGAAATGTTTATCAAACGCAAACCTTAATGTATTGAATTTAAGGTTTGGTCCCATCAAGACTTGAGAATAGACAAATTACCAATCAAAAATGACGCGTCAAACGCGGCTTTATCTTCGAAGGGGTTCGCCAAAAGTCGTAACATTAACAAACCTAGCCTCAACAGCAAATAATAAACATATCGAAATGCGGTGATCTATTTGACTCAAAAAATTTGACTGTTGAATAGCTCAAATCCAAAAACAGAAGTAAAACATTTGATTTGTATTATCATTCTTGCTAAATAAACTAAGTAAACATATGCCTGACTGACTGATTAGATAAAACAGTGATTTGGAAATGGAAATCCAGAACGTAAATTGAGGAGGACGTGGAATTAAGAGATGCTAAGAGATTCTATTTCAATCAGGATGATATACACATGTTAGCTCTAGTTTCTTTAAAATCATTTAACCTCCAGAAAGCCAATAAAATATTCATACCATGGCGCAACCAACCAAGCCGTCAGTTGAAAATTCGCGAAATCTAACTGCGTCACGATTTGAGTACGGAGTATGCAAGCCAAGTTCACCTTTTGATGGGGCTATTCATTACAATCTACAACATAAACATGCAACGCAAGGTTATGCTTGCTTATAGAGGTTGGACGTGTCTACGCTTCACATTCGCCTTTCTAAAATCATTCGAATATTGGAAATTTGCTTTTGTGTTGCATTCCGTTGGTAGCAAAAACTTGTCTACATTTGGGAGGGAGACATGCATACATGGGAGCATATTTTATATTTATTAAATAAATGAAATTCTGTAACTTAAAAGCACATAAAATAGAATTTACCGAATGCTCGACTTTTCGCTTTTTCCCAGACGCTGACAGAGACAATGCGTGGGCCGGCTGTGGGATCTGATGATGATGTTGAAAATGGGAGTGACCTTGATAAATTGAACTGGAACCGGATGGAATATGATTCCTGCCGCCACCGCCGCTGCTTCCTGACGAAATTGACGAGTGATGAAATGCACCTCCTGATCCAACAACTGTTGATATCGGCGAGAGGAACATGTCATGCATGCCCTGTGAATCAAAAATATTAACCACATTAGTATTAATACAAGATTTTTAAGCAGAGAAGGGTTAAGGAAAAGCGAATTACACGGAAGGGTCGTAATCAATTGCATTTAGTACATTAGATCATATTTACTCATTTATTAATTTTGAAAGAATAACGCAGAATTCAAGGTTTGTCCTTCACCTGTTATTGTCAAACTGAAATCAATGAAAAGTTCGGTTCCTCTAGAACCGCTCACACGTACATATTACTTGTATTAGAGCTCGGGAAAGTTTGAATGAATGCAGGCGTATTAAAAATGAAAGGCAGGGATGAGGTGAGGCGGAGTAACCCTCAGTGCCCCTGCCGTTGTAGAAGTGATATAAAGTGTTTGCCAACGATTATATAGACCATTTATTTATTGATGATTGATGCTCGCCGCAAACGAGCTTTTGGTATCAAAGTGACTGGATGTTCAATATGCTTAGCAAACTATTAACTATTTATGCAAAGGCATGACGTGTAGAATTGCACTTTGTTCCGAACAGCATACTTGAGCTCGCGTCTGGCACATACAATATTGTTGTATCACACTAAAACGACTGCCCTTGCACTGTTCTGAATAATGGTTTTAAAAAATAAAAATAAAAATAGCATAATACTTTTGCTAATTTGACAAACCCTTTTAAACCCAAAAATGCAAACAAATTTAGAACAAAGGGGACAACGTCAACTCGCATAAAATACATTCCACAATCGCCAATTAGATAAAGGCATCAATAGCGAGGATACCAAATCTAGAAACAGCAAGTTGACACAAAGCTATTCTGAGTTAAAAAATCGAGCCTCCTCCTCATCGATCGCTTAGTGTTAAATGGCGTCTCAAAGTTAATGCTGTAGATATTTCTCCAAACTTAGAAGCTCTACCAGCATTAGTGGATTAAAAAACATTTACAACATTACATTTAATCCATAACATTTACATTCCCCATACGTGCTTTAAGAGCTGAAAGGAGCAGAAACTAGCCATCGGGACAAAAAGTGAGGTAAATTAGAAAAAATCGTCCAAGTAAAAGCCTTATTTTGTTATTTTGCACAAACCAATGAGTGACCCAGGGTTCAAATTAAAGGTAAAACATGGCATTTTCGCTTATCAATTACGCCAGCAGAGTGCATTACATAAGACGGTTTTTGAATTAATATACTGTTTTGGTCCATGGAGGAAGGTAAATAATATAGTGAGAATGTGAGACCTCTACATACAAGGTTAACCTTCTGTTGTATACATCTAAACTGGAGAAATCTTTTCACTCGGTACTAGCAGGATCTAATGACGTCAAAATATTAAGTGCAAAGCTAGAAGTATGGGTCATACATATTTCCAGAGAGCCGATGCAACAAATGAGTAGAATTTAGAAAATAATCCCTGAGAGTAGTGATGCAATTTAAAGGCAACTAAATTACGATGAAACCCAACTAAAAGTCCATAGTGCTCAAATTTCCATATTCACTGCGAATTCCTTGAATCCATTCAGTGCATGAAATATCCGATGGAATTAAACTTTCACATGGCATCGGGTTCCATTCTTAATAAATGCAGTGTCTCAAGGATATACAATTTCTCATTTCTGCCTCACGTTTGGAGCTAATGGAGGTTTGATACATGAAACCTGAAACGGGTTCAAGGATGCTCGAGCACAAATAATTCCAGTTCGCAAATCATAGAATCTAAATGACGCCATGGCATTACATGTAAGTCTTCAACCGCCCCGTATAACTCGGGTAAAAACAGAATCTGGACCAGCCACACACCACACATGTATTTGTGTGGCTCGCCCATATATATGTACACTAGCACCTTGCCCGTACTGCGCACGGGTATTTTAATTACGGGTCTTATTTATATTTAAAGCGTGTGAGTAGCGTGCCGAAATTCCGTCAGTGAGGCTAACGCCTCGCCGCGCCACCTCTGTGCATTATGGCATGGACCCCTCCTCCTCTCCCTTATCCGCCAATCAGCGAGAACTTTGTCGCAAGCAGACATTCAGACAGACATGTACGTTCCGTTTCTATTCGTGCCAGATGTCTGTAACATGTCAGATTAGCGTTTGGGGGTGACCCCTCTTCCAGAAAAATCCAAATTTAAAAAAATTAAATTTCGTCTCAACCAAGGTCTACTGAAAAATTTAAAAGGACAAATCTCTAAACCAACAGCCGCGTGGCGAGTTGACGTGAGAAGAATTAGTTTTACCAGGCCTTAAAAATTTCTAAGAAACATGGATAATTCGAGGCGCATCGGCGCAAGGAAACAAATAGGAAGTATCTGATTTTGTGCTAATAATACTGCAAAATCCTAGCTTCCACACAACCTATGTATTACTCTTTCAATTTGGGCCTATGAATTGGCAATGAAAATGTGGGCTTTGTAATTCCAAAAAAGGATGCGCCTCACTACACAGGTGCAGAGGCCTTCCAATATTTTCTATAAATCTACTATTAATAGAAAGTTTTCGATTAATTTTATATTGCCTGCTTTCCCATATTACGTAATAATTTCAGATAAGTATAAATTGGGTAAAAATCCAATTTGGAACCTTAGGAGCTTTCATAAAATGCTTTCAAATGAGTTTTGCGCCCGTAAGAATGAGAGGCGCTGATTGGGTTAAAGAAAACGGGAAACGGCCTCTGGTCCGATCTCGTGTGCACTGCACTTGCCTGTCTAGGAGTGAATTGGGATTAACATTAAACTGTAGATGAAGTACAATTTAACGCGTTATACTTCTCTTATGTTTTTAACTAACTTTTTGTGAGCTGCAAGTCTATTGTCAATGATCTCCGACCGACCCGCAACCATCCAACCCTAATTTTGCTTTAGGATAGGGAGAAAGAAGATAAGAATAACTGTATAATTCGGCAATTACAGCAAAATATTCCACGGAATATGTGCAGTTCATTGGTTTTTCATAACTGTATACTGTATCAAATGTGATTTACCTTCGCTAAAGGGAG
Organism: Orthonychiurus folsomi; assembly: GCA_036851895.1. Taxonomy (NCBI): domain Eukaryota; kingdom Metazoa; phylum Arthropoda; class Collembola; order Poduromorpha; family Onychiuridae; genus Orthonychiurus; species Orthonychiurus folsomi. Next base: position 55,022 of record JAAXYW010000015.1, on the reverse strand, counting down.
TGCAGGGACATCTAAGTAGTAGTGCAGTTTTGGAAATCATTCGAAAACTAGATAATACGTATTTACAAGCTTGGGAAATTACAAACAATGAAGAAGAAAATACTAAAATACTTATTTCGTTTCTCCAGAAAGAATCAAATATGCAACTTACTGGTAAGTGGTATGATAACTGCAGTGCACTAACAACGAACCTTTACTGCAAACACGAATGAATGCCCAGTTCAATCCAGATGCAAACAACATATATTTGTTTTAATTATTTCGGAGGACTCAACGGGATTAAGTGCAAACCCATACTAGATAACGTGCGCAGCTAAGTTATCTTGCTAATGACCTTGTTAGTAGTTCTCTTCGGCTTGAGTCACCGAATATTAAGATTATTTCTCTTGCGCACAATTGCAATGCAAAGAGTAATATATTACATTTGAACATTTTAAATAGTTTTGTATACTAAATAATGTTGTAGTTTATCCGTAGTTGTTATCCGTATGCTATTGAGAATCAGAGCAATATTGATTACAATAATGTTTATAGAAAAGCGACAAGGGCACCATGTACAAGTAGACTCCACTCGCACTTTTCAGCTAAACTTATTTAGTGGATTTATCTATTTTAATCCCGGATCTCGGCGTACAGAACATAAAGAAATTGACAAGCTATTGATGATATTTAGATTTGGTCTTTAAAACATGACGGCCAGTTATTTCCAATAATTCAACCCTGGGCGCAATTGCACAGGGGTGAAATGTGGTGTTTGTTTGATAGGCGATAGGCAGTTGTCATCGTCATTCAAATGGAAAGCCTGAATCACAAAAAGAATGAATCAGGCGTATCTATTATGCTTCGCATTCGTTCTGCAGAAAAATGTTATGGAGTCTAGTATTAAACTGAGCTGAAGAAATGTTCAGAAAACAAATTATCAAATCCATAAAATGTGCATTTGTATATTATGTTTGGTCGGTTATGGTCTAACGATCAGCTGAAACCGATAGTTAGTTTTACTTTGTGCTCTTTTATTTTCAGATGTTTTCTTTCTGGGAGTGTACGCAAACGCAATGCAATGGCAAATATGTATGCCTACTTTGACGGATTGACGTAAGCGATCAAGCTTGTTTATAGGGTGAGATAAAGCATATTTCAAAAATGCCCAATCCGGTACATAACGTCGCAAAAGATTCAAGTTCAGAACTCATTCAAATTCTCCTTCAAATCCACCTTCACAAAGCTGGGTGAGGGGTTGCCATGACGAATAAGTAAACCTAACTTGACCTATGTATCTCTACATCATGAAAATGAAGTGTCCATGCATTATTAATAAGAAAAATCCGTCTAATGGGAAAACACACAGGCAGGCACATAGACACACACACATGTTGGATTCCACGAAACTCAACATTAAGTCAGGCGAACACTATGTACCCGAAGAGTAAACAACCTGGGAAATTACGTGGAATTTAGGAGATCCCTTTTATATTATTAATGTGATTGTGAATGGAAAAGAAAACGAGGAGAGAGGCAGAGAGAATGGAAATCATCAATTTCATAGCAACTCTTTTATTCGCCATTCTCTAATTCGCCTCCGTAATTTAGTCAAAGCAGCAGCGTTGCGTATATATACGCAGTTGATTTAGTGACGATTTTCCAAAAATACCAACCAATCATCAGCTGTGAACACTCCTCAAGTTCGTTAAGCGATTGTAGCAATTAGCAATGACATGGATAAAGGTATTTCAGATTCGAAAACGTGCACATGATGTAGTAATGGGAGCGAGTCCTAAATTAAATGGAAGTCCAGAAATTGTAGTTACTTCAATTTGAAGCTACTTTTAATTTAAGCACAATACTCTGCTATTACTGGATTTTATTTTTACTGAGTTACTTTTTGGGCATTCGTTATCCAAATCAGGTGTCAGGCCTGTCAGGTGAGAGAAACCAAAAACCGTTGAGAGAGATGCACACGGAAAGTCCGGTTTCAATCAACATTATGAATATGAGTCTATGAATCTTGCGATGCGACTATTAAATGTCATTGTTGGGTTGCGAGCATGCAGCGGAGCATCTTAATATGATTTGCCAGTAGTTGATGCATTTCTATATAATAACTTTTAGGTTATCTGCATTTCCAATGTACCCCGAACGAACGTTATTCATAGCCATTGCTTCTTTCAAGTTTACGAACATCCTATTCCCCAATATCCCAACTAAATGGGTTTAGGTTAATACGGTCATAAATTATCTTTTAGTATTTCCAAAACAAGAATGGAGCATCGAGCAGTGTCAAAGGTTGTCAATGGGGCGATGATCATTATACGATTGCCCACGTCACCACAGACTCCGCTCCGTATGTAAAATTTCACTATGACGGATACAATCCATTCTAATTCACGCGTACATTGCTTAGCTCAGCCTTCAGCTTTGATGAATCATTAAAAATGTCAAATTTCTCTATCCCATTGCCATTTTACAAAAGAAGTTAAATTATAAATTTATTGCCTAACGGTTTATCACCGGCTTAATGTGCCAAGGCATCTGCACACGCATACATGTATATCCGTGTCGTTTTAGAGGACATTGAACTAGAATTTTGTGTTTAGGGCCGAATCGGATCGTAAAATTATTTAACGACTCTTAAACACTAAATTGAAAAGTGTTGAAGGTTGGTAAAAGATTGCTCTGCCTCCTTTCATGACAATTAAGTTTCCGTTATGTTATGGTAGGTCAATACTCAATACATTTGCCGTTTTAATGTTATTAATACGGAAACACCATTTCCATTTCGGTCCTCCCTTTAGTGATATTTCCACAGAAGAACGAAGTTTCACAGTCAAACCAAAATGACTCTTTTGTCGGGCGTTCGATTTTAGCCTTCCCCAAGTAAGCAAAGGGAAGGGAATATGTTGGGGAAACATTTTAGGAAGCCAAGTGGAAGTTCCACACATTCTACCCATTTTTATTGAGCTATACTAGGCACAAACAAAAATATCTAAACACATACTAAAGGATTCTTTGCGTGCGTGCGTGCGTGTCTGTCTGTCTTCTATCTCCTCCGAAGCCACTGACCCGATTTTAGAAGTTGATAGCTTAAATTGTTCAGGAGGTCAGCGGAATTTGTATTGGTCAGGTCACAAGTTGACCTGACCTTTGACCTCTGAGTTAAGGGAAAGATTAAATTAAAAGACCTTAGCCAAAATGGAAGAGAAACATGGCATGTGGCATGTCATTGTTCTCAGGAGGTTGCGCTGAGAAATTTCATGCAGGTCACAGCTTGACCTAACCTTTGATCTGTAAGCTTTGCAAAGGAGATGACGAGTCGCCGCGCTTGCGCGGCGCGAGTCATCTCTTACATGTCAAGCAAAGTGTACGTCACAATTGTTAGAACCGCTATTAAAGGCGAGGATGCAAAATGTATTCCACAAAGCCGTTTGTCCAGCTGATGCCCTAGACTGTGGTGGCGCAAGCTTTAAACTCTTACACGTGAGTAACCAAAAATAAGTTTTAAATAAAACGTAGTAGGACGAGTCCGGAGCCTAAGGCCCCGGCGAGTGCTAGTAGTGCTCCATAAACCCAAACTAAGATAAAGACAACTAGCGCGCCTGCCTGCTTCGCAGGCAGGACTTGCGTGCGGCGCCTCCTTAAAATTACGTACCAAAGACACACATCACACAAAAATTTTGTGCAAAACACAATTACAATCACACAAAAGCACAACGTCGCAATCCTACGAAAGTGGGGAAATTAATTAACGTTGTAGCATAGAAAAGTGCACAATATAAAAATTACCCTATAGAAACCAAATAAAACAAACACCGGATGGCGCCGCGCAGTCAAAGCATTCAAAATGTGTAAAATGACGTCATGGATACCAAATAAAGCAAACGTCGGACGCTGTGACGCAATTTATTTGGTTAATAGTAGTGTATGATCCTCAATTTACATGCATTATCGAATTGCTCTTCACCATTATGGTTGGATCTAGCTGCCCCGTGTTGAACCACATTTTGTAATTATAACGTCACGCGTCAGAATGACTAGACGCCAGACGCTAACTATTTAGCTCATTTCAGTCAGGAATATTAATATCTGACACACTTAGCCCATGTAATTTCGAGTCTGGCGGAGCGTCAACCTTATGGCAATAACCGAGAATTGTAAATAATCATTGTTGATAAAATTCTTATACTTCCTGAATGAAAGAATAACAAATCCAAGGAAATGAACTCGAGCCTCTTCCTTACCTTTTATTCACGACATGTGGAATCCTCTTGGCTGTCAACATGCTGTCCAGTAGTTATCGAATTGACTCGTCGCCATTCTCAAACCAATTCCTCTTCGAACTCTCAATTATTTCATTTCTAAAATCCTAATTGTTCAAACCACAACTAGTCCAACGAAGTGGAGCTGGAAGTGAAGTTGTAAGTTCCCGTCACAAATCGTTAGTGGAACTGATGACTGAACTTGACTGGCTAAGTAAAGAGCGAAACTAACTTAACTCCTGGCTCCGTCCAAATGTGTTTGAACTTAAATTAATTCGATGAGAAAAGTTGCGTTTGTGGTCGTCAATCGTTGAACAAACTTAAAAACTACCACCGGTTGTTTCGTGCTTGGAAGGCGAGGACTGTTCTAATCCACTGACAAATGCACTGACTGATCCAGGATCCAGAAGGTTAGCAATGAAGACGAGTTTTTTCTCAAGAAATTACCTTCTTGTTTACTGGGTCTGTGGTTGGTCTTCTCTTCTCCGCCGCTGAAGGCGGAAGATTGTTCGAACTCCAGCTGTAAGTTAGTCACTAATTCCAATCCGGCAGATATATGAGGGCTTGACACACTTAAAATAATATCACATGATTTTCAATCAAGTCCTCGTTCGTCCTTCTTCCTCTTGACCTCTAGTCCTCATGGGTGCGTGCCCTTACAAAGCGTTCCTTAGCACAAGAACAAACAAGGGCACTGACTGACTAAATGGGCACGGATGAAATGTTCCCAATTGAGAATGGAAAGTGGGAATGAGGGCTGTCCTATGGTAGTGGTGGCTGTGATCCTTGGTACATGATGGTCCCCCCTTTATTTAGGCTTCCAAGGGGTACATATAGCTTAAAGGACTAACTTGAGGGGTACTTCGTGCTTTGAGGTGGAGCAAGAGGTACTTGTAGTCAGTCCGTGGCTCGGGACTCTCGGATATTAGATGGCAATCGCCAACCCAGAAACGACAGGACAAATCTAGACAGATTCACAAGGGAACTCCACAATCTGTTAATGCTCTCCAAACTAGCATGAACCCGCATAGGTTTCTACGCAGTCCTTTAGTTGCCTAATTCAACATATGGCATCAAATCAAGGGAGCCCACCACGCCGCGCCGACATGCATACCAGTAGAAGACTACCATCATGATATGGTGGTGGTGGATGGTGGTGCAAAAGCTTCCAAATCATACAATTTTAGATTGTCATAGTAAGTAGGGCTTGGCTTGGCTTCAATAATATTCTATCTTGGTATGTTGCCATTGGGCCGTTTCGTATGATTGATTGGTTCGATTCGTGTTATAGATTTTAAAAGTAGCAACGTTTTCAAGAGTAAATCGTGTGGCCATCCATTTTTCAAAAATCAAAATACGAAGATGTAATCCTTTATTCAGATTGTTTGTAGTAACTTATAATATTTCGAACTTTAAAGCCAGACAAAACTGAATATACGAAAATAGTTTTAGACCAAGAACTGCCTATTTTAAATTTCAAAATACGAACGACGTTGTATGTTTGTGCCGACTCATAAGGCTTGAAATTATTTTCAACAAGCTAGTAGTTCTAATTTGACATTTCTTGACGAATAATATTCACTTACGTCAAGCTTTGAACTGCTAATCTCTGAAGTTTGTTCGGATAGAAAACCAGTATAACTAATTTGTATTACAGATCTGGAATGGATTCCAATCACCCACGTGTTAAATACATTATCTAGAATCGAACTAGATCTAACTAAGTAATTCCATTTATATAAATACCTTACATTTAAAAAGATAATATTGGGTGTTAGAATCAAAATCATAGTGGATGAATTGAATTTACGGAGTTTCTTTATAAAACGATGGAGTGGAAATTGTTCATTGAATTGTCTAGACATAGTCTGCCCTTGTGAGAAGATCAAAGTAGTGACGCTTGATGGTGAAACGTCGCTGGGTGGTTTTTTTTATAGATAGCATGAAAATAGGCCGAAGGAGAGAAGAGAAGGAGCCCCTTTCTTCTTCAACTTCTCAACTCAATAGCGTAGGGTGTATACTATAAAACAGATACAATAAAACTGCACGACACAGTTCAATAATGCTTGACTTGTGTCCTTAACCAGTCATAATCAAATAAATCATTGAAGCAGGTAGTCTATCGTATGAAAGGTCATTTCTATTCCCAATTTTATAGGATCTGAGCAATGTTTTACTACATTTAACAACTATATTATAGTGAGATCGCGTACTCAAGTTCACATTGGGAGGGAATCCTAATTGGCTGTTAACTCTAGAAATTGGTCTCGGGTTGTTCGACTGACAATAAAACCTGATGCTGACTGTTGAACTTTTTCGATTTGAAAAGATGTTATACTGATTGGTACTACTCTACTATAAATTCTAAATTTTACTTCCTACTGATGACAATTAAAGCTTGCAGGCAGCAGGTATGCCTGCGACTTCTGAATGTAATACCGATCAAAATGTAACTGCTTCCAATTCCTACTTAAAATGTAATTTGATTTTGATTTGAAATGTATATAAAGTCAATAAAATATACTTATGCAACTAATGTGCAGACTGATGAAAACAAACTTTAAAAAAATAAAATGTTCTAGCACTGTGTAATGTGCAATATCCAGAGCCCAGTCAGTTCTGCCAATCCTATGTGTTCCATGGTCTCACCAAAATCCTATCGTGAGGACTAGCCGCAGTAGTGCCTCGTATATATCACGCTGTAAATTCAATCAAAAGTAATCCTGGACGCTGGGAAACCCACAGACAGCCAGTACAAAATCCAACAATTAACAATGCTAGATGTGCAGTGCGATATGCACTACACAAATGAAGGCCTCAATTGGACTCATATTCACATTAAATGTCACTTCCTTTTCGGGTGTGCTTACCGCGTTGCATTGTGATTTGTTTGTTTGTCTTTTGACGTATGTTCTTCAATATTATTGAGAATAGATTAATCAAATTTAGAGCAATGAAATGCACTGTGGAGTCAAGGAATGTTCAGGATAAACATACAAACTTTATTGATAGTATCGCATAGTGACGGCAATCGGTATGACGGCTAAAGCTAGCTGACTTTCAAGTTATTTAAGATAACTGCATGCAAGGTGCCGTAATGACGATTACGATTGTATCACAATCGCCTTCAAGGCACCATGAGGGCCTGGCTATATGGACATACTGGTGTAAGGCGAATATCAGGTGTTAGCCAGTGCCAGTTGTATAAAGATTCATATTCGTGATTGAATTGGATTAAATTAAAATGGTATGTTCAGGTTTGCTAAAGTGTTTGAAGGCGTTTTCGAAATAAATAAAAATGCTGCTATTTCAGTATATGTTAGTTGTCTTCAACTGGAGCCTGTTGTTGGTCCGGCTCGCCATCGTTTACAATATTAGGTGGCACCGCGTGAACCTGGTTGATTCCACCAATTGCAATTACTGGTCCCGGGCCTGGAAGAAGATTGACGATCTCCTGGGGTGCTATATTTGGGTGATTTACAGACGGTCCAAAAGCACCCCCAATTGCACCTCCGTCAACGTTGACCCTCAATTGAATAAACTCTTCCGCCAAAGGGTGTGCTTCTTGGCCAAGCGGATCGGCGGTAGCCTCAGCTAAATTTGTGACTGATTTTGATTTCACGCACTGAAACAAAATTTTAGAATATTGTTTTTTTCAATTTATCAATTCACATTAGATGTGAAATTAAAACAAATTTTATAAGACTCGAATATCCAAGATATTTATCCAAGGCAATAAAATAATATCCTTGATGTTTCGTTCGAACCGAACACAATGTTTTTGTTTATCTGTGCACATTTGCCAATAATCATTACCTGAAAATCCACATGACGACTCTTCGCCTCTTCTTTCTCCCATGACATGCGTATAAAAGGCCTTTGAACGTAGTTATATATTACGTCCGCTCTCCCACCGGGTCTCTTCTTGATCTATTTGATTAAAATAAAAATGTTATTAACTTCGCGGCTAATTCGCCATGCTCATCAATTTTAGCTATAGTCTATAATACCTTCTCCTTGTGAGTTGGATACCCTTCTATCCCAAGGCGAATTTTCTTAAGACCTCTTTCTTTCAAAACTTGCTTCGCAACATCACGGTTCTCAATGTACTTGAAAAAACGATATAAAACAGTGCTGTTGACAGCTAAAATTGGCAACCAAAATGATGTGAATAAAATCAATGAAAGATACCCCATTCAAACAGTCAAAAATATATTATGCATTATGTCATACTTTGAGAATATTCGTCTCCCATTTGAGGTGGGTTCTCCTCGTCCCAATCGACAGAATCATCGTCTAATAGCACCACAATGTGGCACTCCCTATCCCCGCGCATTGCAGAGTTTACCATCAAAGGCAAAATTAGCTTCTCGAGATAAGCTTCGAACTGTTGCCGAGCTCCTTCATTCGACAGCTCGTGAAGTAATCCTCCTGAAATTAAGTAGTATTTACTGTAATATACGTAAAAGCTCTATAAATTATTGATCCTTAAATTTTCTCCTAGCCTTAAACGACCGTGGTACAATGTGGTATGACCGACCCAACTGGGACAACCCACTTCAAAAATTAGTAGCCTCGCGGTATTTGGAGGCCATAGGCCGGCCTTCCATCTAATCCTCGGGCAAGCGATTTTATACAATATGGATTAAAGGGCATTTGCGCCATCTAATGTGTTGATTTTAACCAATTTTTGAATGTTGGATTTTGGAAAATCATGACATTACGTAGCCATGCCTTGTCCCGATTGGGACAATCGTCGGAGAGCTAGCTAAGCTAAGCTAAGCTCGTAGCTAAGGTATGTCACTTCTTCCACAAAATACAAATGCAGTCCCAGTTGGGGCAGGGTGCGGCTACGATTGCAAAATTTCCAGTCCCAGTAGGGACAGGGCACGGCTACGATCGCACAATTTCCAGTCCCAGTTGGGACAGGCCTTGGCTACCTCATGGTCAAATTTACCACGGTGGTCGTTTAAGGGCTAGAACATTAAGAGCGAGCGAGGACGTGGGCGAGAGGGTAGTGAGCGGAGAAACTTGACGGAAAACATGGTTGGGAATCGGAATTATTTTTTCGGATTGCGATTCGAATACTTTTTGTTAACTGATATTATAGTTTCCAATTCGAATACCAATATTTGCAATGTCCGATTCCAATTTTTGATTCGAACTTTGTTCCATTCCGATTCCAATTTTTGAACCGATTCCAATTATTTTTCGGCTTCAAATTTGAATTCCGATTTGAATTTTTTCAAAATAAAGTCAAACAAATTATCCCACAGCTGGTAGCTTTTTTAAATAAAAAGTCAAAGTCCTCGGGGTCACCAGTGACCTATTTCCCAGAAATTGACATGAGTCCAAGCCTCTGGCTTCATGAAAGCCCAATTTAAAGGAAACAGAGTTAAACTCATTTTTTGTCAAAATTCAATGCATGCACAATATCCTTGCAATATTGTATGTACGTACATCCATACATGTCCCTGCTCATGCTTTGCAAATAAATCTGCATTAATGGTCTGAGAATGCCATGCTTTGCAGGCCCCAAATACATGCCCACCCCACATGTCAAAATAATTTGGAAAATGGTTTTCAAAGTCATTCTACAAATTCTGTGCAATTCTAAGGGTTCAGTATCTCAAAAAAAATTAGGAGACCGCATGGCGTTGCGCTAATCAAGGGCGGTTTGCTTGTGAGCATGTAATCGGGAAGCAATCCAAAAGAAATTTGAACTCTAATTATAACTCTAATTTGGATTTTTTGGCAATTGGAATTTCGAATACAAATTCCGATTGTGTGTAAATTCGGATACCTTTTGGATTCGAGTACGAATCCCGATTCCGATTCCCAACCCTGACGGAAAATCGAGTCAATGACAATCTTTTTTTAAGCTCCTAAGTGAGCATGAAAAGGTCTAAAATTAGGTTTACAAAAGTTTAGAATTGGTTTGTTTCTACCTTCGGGAGGCGACAAAAATAAAGCAAATTTAAATGCAAGTTGACATCGCGCAGCTCCTCAGTTTTTGTAAATCCGTATACTTACGAAGATTGTGGCATTTGATGGTACTGGCATCGAAAGGAATAAGAAGATAATCACAAGCTTCACGAAGTTCTTGAACACCTACGGTGGGCGGGCATCTAATATGTCCACATCTATAGTACTCAAGAATAGCTCGAAATACAGTGGCAGACAACCCTTCTGCCACCAAGTATTCTCCTCGCTCATTGGGATGCGCAAATTCAATACCTGAGCCGAACATTCTGCAATGAAAATGCAAAACGAATTAATCACTCCTTCAGATTAAATTGCAGAGCAAGTGTTAAAGACGAGCACTTAATATTAAACCAGCATTTTTGTAAAAAGCACAAGTAGGAATTCCTGAATTAGATATGCGAAATGTTAGGCAAAGCAAAATCTAACCTTCCCAACATTGTATTCGGATATTGAGTGAATACAGAAGGGTCAGCGACGAAACGAGTATTATCCACGACCAAAGTCACGCGGTCTTCAACCAAGTAGTTGCTGGTTGTGCTGACAAATTGAGATCCCCCCAACCCTGAACATCCGGCCGCTATGTCTCCTCGCAATGAGAGTCCAGCGTCATTGCCAGTAGTACTAAGTCCGAGTCCCTGCGATTTGTTAGCAGTCAGGGCGAGGCCCCCCAAGCAATTCCGTGACCGATCCATTCTATTAAAAATTTGAAAATATTTGTTTCAAATTTAAGTACCACAAACAACATAAAAATGAATGAATATTCAAATATAGCTGAGGAAATCCCATACATATTCACTATTTCTCAGCTTAGCGAAGTCAAAATCTAACTGCCCAACGAGAGAACATCATTATTATCACGGTGGCAAAACAATATGCTACTATGCAAATTTCTAAATGATTGCAAATTTCAGGTGATGGCCGGAGGTAATATTGATCTCAAACACTAAAGAATCAAAATTTCTTTGTTTGCGAAGTGTGAGCCCACCTTGTAGTATATAGTGCTTACTCCTTACCCGCCTTGTCTAGTTACAACAAATGCCTTAAAGGCCTGTGCCTGTGGCTTTCACGAATATAAAACGAAACACCAAACTGTGTAAACGCATTGTCTTATTTGGATGCTGTGAGCGATTTTGTAATCTGTATTTACCTTAAAAAACCTCTTGGCTTGAAAACACGCCGGCGTCGCTCTTCCATGTCATGGTAGTCAGCATCAGTATCTGAACTGCTCTCCCTTTCATAGGATGCTCCAGAGCCAAGGCGATCCTTACCGGAAGCCATTCTCATATTTTATAACTGCAAATAAACACCGCACATAAGGCACTGAAATATTATTACAATAATTGGGAACACATGTATTCATAAATCTGTTTACCAGTTCCTATCAAGGTTAGCCGAAAGCTCGTACCTTGACTCTCTACATGTGCATATACTAACTACCAGATCAATAGTACTTTCTTGCAAACGTTTTTTTCAACATGTAGGAACTTCTAGAAATTCAGATGTCTCTTTAAGTAAATCAACCACAAAAATTTGAAAAGTGATCATTTAATAAATCTAAACTGTAAATATTGGTTGTACTCCAAAAATGTTGGATGCCGTTTTGCTAGCCAATCTATAATTTCATTTTGATTCGGAAAGTTTATGTCGTATCTTAGCATCCATAAATACAGTAACCCTACGTAACCCCCGTCGTCGGCTGATCTAACTTTTGCAAATATGCTCACACTAATGTGGCTGTAGTAATATTAAAGAGGTAACATTTACTTTTGAGGGCGGTGGTAGGTATTAAATGTAAGAAACCAACAAATTCAAATAATAGAAGCAGCAAATCGATTAGCAATTATTAACGTTCGTATCTATTGTTAAAATTCATTTTTGTACCTTACCTTAAAACCACAAATTTTTTCGCAAACGTGAAACCACTAGGGATTTCCAAATTTTCTGCTTCGACCTCTAGTCCTTTTGAATTTTGAAGAAACACTTGATTGAGCTGAACCATTAGAATAACTATTGATCGATGTCTTGTGTAAGTTTTCTTGATTGGTATCTGCGACAAAAATAGTTTCAAAATTACTCCAAATGTTCCAACTAGACATAAGCGATTTAATAGGAGAACAAAACCACACCTTGCGCTAATTAATTATATAAAATCGGTTTCGTGTCACAAATGACCGAACCAATACTTGGTGTTGGAATTTTCCATATGTATGGCTATAGCACTAGCTAAAGCAATCACGCAATCTTTAAAGCAACAAAAGATTCAAGGATAATCCCATTCACTTCCCAAGTCAAGTGAATACCTTTTTATAGCACTAATACTGTATCAACAACACATTGCGTTGCACGTTCACGTAATAATACCCCCATAAAAGATGGAAAGTATCCTCCAGAATTTATAGTTTGCAGAAAATACACAAGCAAATATTGTTGGATGTATGTATTCAAGGTAAAATATACCTAAAGAAAAACTATGAGGTGGGAGTACAAACGGAACGTTGTTAACTGTCAGTCACAATCACAATTTAAATAATTACAGTAATACAACTACTGCTGGTTTTCAGTTGCAGTAGAATTTTGAGTTCTAGCACTTTTGCGAACTTGCATGAAAAGTGAGAATATATTCCTACTGTGTGCGTCGTCAGTGTAACCTAACTCCCTCACCTAGCTAAATACAGCATTTGAATTGAGTGGAACACATTGAACTCTCTTTGAGCTGCTGTTAAATGAAACATTTCCCTTTACACTTGCACAATACAAGTTAAACCAAAACCCAACGATAATCTTTCCACTTCCGTACCTCTCAGCACGAGTGAGTGGCGCAATTATATTACATTTATTATATTTTGTGACACTGTTCGTATTGTTATAAGGAATGCTTTTAGTGACGTTAATAAAATAATCCACAATCCACACACCTTGACACTACATTCATCCCGGTTATTATTAGGTGAAAATGACTGACTGCTGCGTCAAATTCAAATTAATTTTGTATTCCAAAACAAACAAATTGACGTACCAAAAAATTCCTTCCTCGAATTGATTGAGCAATTATTGTATGTATTAAAATTTAGTCACTACAAAATATGATGAGGGCCACTAACTTTTGGTTGGTATTAAGACGGGATCATCTTTACTACGATTGAAGATAAAAATGTGGGACACCCAGACAGAGACACCCACAGCAAAGCAAAGGCATCCAACATAGTTGCGAAAACAGGAAAAAATGAAAAAAGGAATTCATCCAAGCACTTGCGCAACAAGTTCATAGGCCACCCTTTTGGTTCACACATCTACAACGCATACGGCATACACCCCTGCTCTGCATACATGCATGCATACAACCCAAAGCCAGATGAGTGTCTCTTCCGCTTCCTTGTTTTAATTGGATCATTGAATCAATCCAATAAAGTGCAGTAAATACGCCGTGTGTGGGACATATATGCAAGTAAACAGCACCACCGTGAAATGAAGATAAAACAAACGGCATCTTATTAAATTATTTCAAATACACTCAGAAATTATATAGAATTCACAAAATCACAAATTCAATTCATCGAATTTCCTATATATCTCAAATCATTCAGAATTTACTAAACCAACAAAATAGTAGTATTTTTGGTGATACTATATATCATGCTAAAATTCAAGTCATCCCGTTCACAATATCACAATACAAATAGCTACATTTTTGCGTTTGGTCAATGTACACGGATGTTGCATAAACATGCTAAACTTTTTGGCTTGAAGGCGGATGATATTCTCCTTTGGAAGTTCAATAGCTTGTGTAAAATTCGTAAATTCGACTAGAATCGTGTTATATCAGTATGGAGTTAGCCTTCGTCAAAAACTGACTTAAACTAGTTGCAAAATAAAAATTAATAGAGTTTGAGTCATGGACTGAGAACCAGAAAATCTGTAACAAGTTACGACCATAATTTCCGCAAAGCAAAGTTATACTAACAATATTGGTTTCAGCAATAAGAGAGCTAAACAATATTGCTACATCAGGCACCAGCGAAGGGCATAGGGCAACACAAATTTGCGGGCTGTTACAACCTCAGTCCGTTAATGTATATTCTCAACACTGACCTCAAATTATAACCTAAAATTAAACAAATATATTCAATTAAGTCCTTTCAACCTTATATTAGGTGTTATAACACCAGCACAGTATTGTATACTCTAGACGAACACCCACCACATCAGTGGAATATTCCAAAGCTAACAAAATACTAATGAATATTTCTACGCTACTGTTCAATTACCAAGCAACTGACTGGTTTTACTCCGTTATAATTACATCACTTTGACTTCAGTTTAATTTTTACTCTCAAATTGTGCCAGTGTGAAATTTTCGGAGAGGAATGTTTCATTCAATGCACACCCGACCGTAGCTGAGCCATCCAAATAATAAAAATTGAAGATTAAGTGAAGTTTGAAAATTAGTATAAATTTTAAGCGCACCCACGGTCAACGGTGTAGCACAAATCAATGACCAACACAAATTGAATTTGACAAATTCTCCCAACAAAAATAACAATATTCGGCTAGCCTAGACTGTACAATACACTATTCTTACTCAAGAAAGACTGCTGTGGTTGCTTCAAAAACAATAATCCGAATTAAATTCGGTTACGTAAAATAATAGTCAGAATTACTGTAAATGACCGAATTGAGCGCTGAGCCCTATTAGAGCGCGGGCCAAATGGATGAATCTGGAAATAGAACGCGGGTCCCAATTGAAAGCGAGTCAAGATATGGTTTCTCTATACCCCTTCCACATTTCGATATGCACGCACGGTATTTGTGTGTTTTGTGTTGTGTTGACGAACTTTTGAACTGGTTCCTTTTACCTGATTTTCGAGTTGTTGTTCAAAAATCAAAATGTCTCACGATAGTTCAATGAGAAGATCTTTCACAATCTGTCTCAAATATTCTTCGTTTCTCTTGGAATTGCTTATTCTAAATAAAACTTTTAATATTGATTGAACCCGCGACTTTCAGATCTGAAATTAAACTATTTGAACGCGGGTCCGAATTAAGGGCTGGGATCTAATTGAGCGCGGGTCGCGAAGGTCCGTTTTTTAAATGAACATCCGCGTTCAATTCGGTTACTTGGTTCTGCTGGGATTGAAGTTGGGATTTGAATGTGGACAGGAGCCCGGGCTCCGAAAGTTGGCGCTGGGAGATGAGGTGAGGGGCTGGGGTTATGGGGATCCGGAACACGCGTCCCCACCCCTCCTCCTACCATTTTGAATCCCCCGGTAGGGTTGCCAAAGTGACCAACTTGCTCCGTCGTATCGACCCGGGACACTCCATCCGAAAAAACCCAACTCTTCCATTCCCATATCATTTTTACTTCGCACTAAATGATCAACTTAAATTGATGCATAGCCAGACCATACGATTCACCTGAGAAATAAAAAATCTTACATTTATTAACTGAATTTTCTGTTTTATTTAATTTTTTTAAACCAATATTTTGTTCAGCCTGTTTTTAAAAAAATTCCATTTAGACACGGAATACAAATTATTTGTTTTGTTTAGCTACGACTTGTAGTTACTAGTTGTAGAAATTGTATTTTAGAATTATATATTAATTTTAGGTTCGTATTCTTCATCCAACATACATCCATCCGCTCATTCCTGTTTACAGCCAACAACATTTATTACAGCAGCAGCGACCTACGACAAACATGAAAAACCTAGCACGACGGATCCATTATCCTAGGCTTCCCCGAAGTGGATTCTACTACAAGTTGACATTTAATTTCGTTTGAGTCCAACCCGGTCAAGGGCTAGCTAGGAGTTGGGATGATTGAGGGATTGATTAATTTAGTAGGGATGGAATTGTTGGCGGGTATTGTTGGGATTGGGCGGGTGTCCGGAGGAATGCGTTGGAATGTGCGCGGAGAGATGGACGGGAGATGGCAGTGGAGTTGGGGACAGCGAATGTCCTTCCTTCCCTCCGCGCATCGGCATAGGCAGGCAGGCCTGTAGCTATGCTCCCATCTCCACAGCACTCCGCGTTTCACGACGAACTCCACTACTCTGTGTCTATCTACATGTAATAAAAAAAGCTTTACCCTACTACACACTACCTTTTAGTACATAGTACACACACACAGTGTTATAAAATGTCGTGTGAGAATTCCATCAAAATGTAAAAGGAGATTTTTAGTTTCCCCTTCTTGAACCGCTGAACCTTCCAGGAAAAATTCCAAGTCCTCATGTGGACACTACTCCGTTCATCTAAATCTCCGGTAAGGATCCAATTACGAGCCAAGTGATTAAATTCCCAATCCATGGGGTCTCCGATTACGAGCCGTCCAGCTATCTTCTTTATGTGTAAATATAAACATGCTCATCTTCGTTTCATTGAATGCACTGCTAAACAGTCATTTAATGGGGATTTGAGGGGGGTGGGTCAACCGGGTCAAGGGTTGCGATGTGTCGGTGCGGGAACAGGCTGTGGGTCGTCGGGTTAAACGGATTTTAAGAGAGTGGAATCAGCTAACCTGACGCAAGGGTATGGAATGTACATGTACATACACACAAGTACGTATGCATGTATTGGGAATGGACAGTTTTGTCAGGATTTGCAAAATTTTGAGTTCGAAAGGGAATTGTAACCAGTGCTTCGTTTATTTGAGATCGGAATTGAAATTGTTATGATTTATTATTTTTTAACGGAGTAAAGTTATCAAACGTAGTGTTTCAGTGCAGGTGGATCGCGGGTTTGACAGGTGGGAAGGAAGTGTATTGGAATTGGAATCAGTGGCAAGTTCAGTGTTAAATACTGGCATTGTGAACTGGAAAATGGGTGTTTACTGTGGTGTAGTGTGGAGCTCACAAAGTATGAAATACCTGGTGTGTTAAAATCAGGCAGACCTTATTTCTACATCACTTGCCCAATGCGTTTACTTCCACGCGCTTTGGTTCCAACAAAAGTTAGACTGCCAAACTGGAATACAAAATATAAGCTAAATTTTTGAATGATAGATAGGGTGCAAGGATGAGATTAACACTTTTTTAAAAGTAATTCAAAGTTATAGTGGCTGGCGCGGCGATCCATGATTGTGTACATGGAAGGGCAATGTATTACACAAGAGCAGTGGCCGGTGGGTCGATTTTGTAGTGGATCGCATTTCAAAATACTGGGCGCAATTTACGTAGGGCTACAATCGCAATAAGACCATCGAACAGCTGGACATTTGTATTAATGGGAATGGGAATCGTTGCTATTTTAATCGCTTATTGTTGAAAGTTGAGTGGATATACGGAAGCTTCAATGTTTTTATCCCCTGTCTGCCTGGAATATACTTGTTGACCTGAAAAAACAAGACTTTACGAGAAATTGTTTGTTCTACTTGCAATAGTAAACAATAACGATGCTTTGATTAGACTGTGATGCGCTGTGATTAAAAACGTTGCCTTTGATTCTACTAAACTCCATTCTACTGAATAGATATTGCCTTAATTGCATTGCAGTAGTCTTGAGTTGCAAAACGTAATACTTAATTACTCTAAGCTTCCATATCCCTACACTTTCCAATAACCGTTTTTGGGAGGGCTCAATATGTCGGCTTTACATACGCTTCCCTAGTTAAAAATATAATAATTCAATAACTTATACTTATAACGCCGTGTATCAATTTTAACTGTGCTCGTAGCTTGTGTGATATAGTGATTATGTTCTGACTTGTAAATTATCATAATTTCCATACAAAAACCACTGCTATTGAGGGTTCGTTGAGGCCTCGGCGTTTGTATTTTCAAGGATCGCAAACCACAGCTTAAAATATTACTGGATAATTATGTTGGACTATTGGTTGAATCTCAAGAAACAGCATAAAATTGTATTGTTTTAAAGTTTATATGTTTTTTTTTGCAGATTCAAATAAAAATGAAGATATAGGTTAAGAACGCCATGTCGCAAAGAGTGAAGAAGCCGGGCCGGTCAGAGGAGAGCCAAGGTAATACAATATAGTTATGGCATGTCTTACCCCACTCCTTCAGATCAGATTGGTCTGTGCTGGAGTGTTTGGGGTTTAATTAAGTCTAAATCTACGGCGTAATCCACTCAAGTGTGAAACTTAATTCTGGGTATCTTGTACCTACTCCGGCTACTGGCCTACTGGCTGCCGAAAAACCGAAACGGCCGAGTGCTGGCTTTTTTGGCTCCGAAATGGGGACCTTGTTTTGTGGTTATCAATAATTAAAGTTCACACGGCTGTTTGACAAGTAGTTATTTTAGTTATTATTATTTTACGCACCCCAAAACAATACTTAGCACACTTCGCAGTAAGGCGGCCATAATTACTAGCATTTTGTACATAATTGTTTTTCCTTGGTGTAAATATCTGGTTTTTAGTAATTATATCTGCTGATTGATTGGGTGGCCTACTAATTTTGACTGAACAAACAATCAAGAAAAACATTGAATGCAACTTCGTACTAAAATATTTAAAGCGCTTCCATTAAGCGCAAAGCGCATCCAAGTCAGATTAATAATATATAAATATGCTGATATTTAATATTGAAACATCTATGAATAGGTAAACGTCGGCGGCGGCGACCTAGTGGCTCTGATGGCGATGATGGGACGAGGTCAGGCTCAAACTCTGGCGGAAATGGTTCCCTCAGCGGCATGTGGACGCCGAGGCACTTGGGTGATCTCAAGGTGTCGTCGATTTACAACCGAAACTCGGCTGAGGCACCTGCTGAGGTACATTTGGTGTGTCTCCACTATTTTTTTCTAATCTTTTCAACCTTTTTAAAATATTTAATGCCCAATTTTGTGCTTATTGCCATTTAGTTTGACCCCAGCCCGCGTCTAATTTTTTTTCTGCGGAGGGTGGCAATTGAATATTTGTTTTGCATACGATTGAATTTAGCGAAAACTTTTATTCCATACCAAATCAAAATATGCTTTCAAAGAAGCTTAATTATTTTATACCAACTTACAGCTATTGTAATTCTCTTAGCAGCCTCCAGCCTTTGCTATTGTATTGCAGAGGAAGTGGGTCGCTCTAAAATTTTCAGAAAAATGTTGCTGCTCTCTTCACATCCCTTCACTCTAATTTATGCGGTGGGGCTTCGTATTATTTTCAGGAATGTGTACTGTAGCAATTTAACGTTATCATACGAGGAGGATTTTTATTTACATTTCTTCCCGGCTGCTCGTTGCCACTGCCGTGCAGACAGACGCAAGGTCTTACCGTGACTAATTTATCCGGTGTAGTGTATACATTCGATTTCGAACCTGCTCAACTCAAACTGCTTTCTTGTAGAATTCTTATCTTTAGTGCACATTGCATACCAGCGGATCATAAGAATGCGTTTAGTTTGGGCACTGAGAATGAGTTTATGCTTAGCAAGATTTTTTGTTTTGTGAATCCAATCGTGCCTATGGAGGGAATGAATTAGTGAATTCCAGTTGTCATGTCTGAGGTTATGAAAACTGAATCCAGACCTTTTTCTAGTTTGAAGCTCGAATGTATGGGACAGAATTTTGAGTCAGCATTAATATCCCTTTATTTAGTTTTGTTGGCGACATGCAGTCACAGGCATTCGACGTTTTACTTCGTTGTAATAAGTACATGCTCACTTGTTCAACAGTACCGACCGGGCCTCGGTGTATTCTATTTATTTTATCATCATAACAGTTTTGCAACTCAGGAGTAGTACATCACCATTACCGCCCTCAGAAAGAAATCGCAATCATGATTCGCTTGCCGAGATCGCCGAAAGTAGGGATTACTTCATGCAGTTTTTGTTCAAAAAATCTTTCTTTTCGGATATTTTGCTTTTTATTGTACTTTATGACTTTTAGCAGTCCAAAAGTTCTAAACTGTTTTTTTACTAAGAATCGAACGTATCAAAGTCAGGATTGCCATGATGAGAATGGATTAATATTTTGAATAATTCCTTCTTACCCTTACCTCATAAAATCTCCTGTCAGAATACAATGAAATTTTAAACGAGGCGTTCTATTGTGATTCTAGCTGTACCGGAAAGACCTCATCAGCGCAATGAAATTAGCTGACAGTGAGCCGCTAACCCCGGAGGAGTATTGGCTTATCACAGATCCTTGGAAGCAGGAATGGGAAAAAGGTGTCCAGGTGAGACTCCAGTCCTCACTTAATCATTGTTATGAAAATTATTCTAAGGTTTAACTAGTAAAATTAATAAAACACCAAATTACATTAAGGTGCCGGTCAACCCAGAATCCCTGCCCGAGCCAGAAGTGCAAGAAATTATACCTGTTGCAGAGAGAAGTCACGATTTCAGACTGTGAGCAAAATATTATAATAATTAATTTAAAATGCAATTTACACTTGTTACATGTCACACTATAATGCGTACATTTGATTTGTGTTAAAGACCAAAGAAAAAGTACGTCCGGGTTACGCATGACGACTTTTTCAATCCCGACTATCATCAATTGGTGTCTACGGCTGCAAGGGCTGAGAAAGTTTGCAGCTATGATCTTGATGACGTGGACGCAGCGTGGCTTGGCTGCGCGAATGCGGATAGAAGCATGCAGACTGTACCCGTTATCTCAGAATTTCTTATGGAGCAAGTTATAGAAGAATTAGAATTACAGTGTTGGGAACAAGTGCAAACTATGCTTAAGAGCCAGGAAGGATTAGGAATCGAATACGACGAAAATGTAATCTGCGACGTTTGTCGATCTGTAAGTAAAACCTGTACTTTGAAGTTTATATTTAAAAAGTAAAGTCAAACTAGTAGAATCTAAATACTTAATCTATTAATCAATTCTATTTTTAGCCTGAGTCAGAAGAAGGCAATGAAATGGTGTTTTGTGATCAATGCAATATATGTGTTCATCAGGCATGCTATGGAATTCAAACTATTCCATCTGGTTCCTGGGTTTGCAAAACTTGCCGTAAGCTGATCTCCGTAATTTCCATTATGCATTGTCTAAGTTTCTAATGAACTTAATTTCGAATGATAAAAAGATTTGGGGATTAAGCCGCCTTGTGTACTCTGTCCTAACATGGGAGGAGCGATGAAGGCGACTCGCTCCGGCCACAAATGGGCACATGTTGCCTGTGCAATTTGGATTCCTGAAGTTAGCATTGGTTCTGTGGAAAAAATGGAACCAATCACCAAGATCTCATCTATTCTTGTAAGACTCAACTCTACCTTCGTAATTGTGCATATATTTTTCACATCTTATTTTATCAACAGCCAAGTCGATGGTCACTTGTTTGCGTGCTCTGCAAGGACAAAGTCGGGGCCTGCATTCAATGTTCAGTGAAGACATGTATGACAGCTTACCATGTCACATGTGCTTTCAAAAACGGCCTCGAAATGAAACCTATTATTGTAGACGAGAATGCCGATGACGGAATCAAACTCAGAGTAAGCATTGAACGCTGGGTAATTATTGATAAATACCACTTGATTCTAATAGTATTATTTTGACTCATTTTAGTCATACTGTCAAAAGCACAGCGTTAATACCCCGAAAGAGAAGTCAACCAATTCAGGGTCAGAAGATGAAGGCGAGAGAAGAAAGGCCAGAGCTATGACAGCTGAAGAGAGAAATCAAGCTAGAGCTGAAAAGTAAGTTCTGCCGTGGGAACTGCACTTGTCTTCAGTGGTGAATTGTCGTCTAATTTAATTTAATTATTCTACTACAGGCTTCAACAGATTGAATCGGAGTTCTTCAAGTACGTTAGATTAAAAGATGTTTCTCAAAATCTAGCTGTCGATATGGACATTGTCATCTTAATTTTCAATTACTGGAAATTGAAACGAAAGGTACGCTTTCTCGTGCAGCTTTGGTTAGGTATAGATATAATTTTGAGCCATGTCCTTGTATTGATGTTGCCCAGGGTCGCTGAGCAAGCATATTAGCTCTATTTTTGTAACTGATATACTCTCCAAGTCTTGTAGCAATACAAACATATCTGCTCTAATAGAAGATATTTCTAATGTGCTATATTTTTACGGATTTGAGCTCTACAGTTTTCAAAACCTGAATTCCAACTAAGGTTTTTTTTGAAAGGATGAAAATTGTGTTTTTATTTGACCAATGTTGACCTTATGTTTATAAACTTTCAGTCCCTGAATAATCGGCCACTGGTTCCTCCAAGACCGGAAACCACACAGCTCTTGACACAGCAACAGGAGCAGGACTTAGAGCAAATGAAAATGTTTGTTCAGTTACGCCAAGATCTTGAAAGGGTTTGTTTTAAATATTAAACCAATGAAATGGCATTTTTGGAATATGTTTTATAACGTGCTTTTTTAACCAGGTGAGAAATCTTTGCTACATGGTTAGCCGCCGAGAGAAACTTTCCAGGACGTACTGCCGATTGCGAGAGCAAACCTTCCAGAAGCAAGTCGCGGTGCTATCAGAGAAGTCGGCAGAGACATTAAGTGGTGCCGAGCGAAATGCTGTCATTGATGCAAATCATGGCCCATCTATTTATGACCGATGCTTCTCACACAATGGGGCGCCAAGCAATCATCCGGATTTTGACAGCCTTGTTGGCTTAATAGTTGGTGGCGAGGGCAAACGTGATTTAGCTAATGGTATTATCAAGCCCTCAAAAGGCAGAAAGAAATCCCAGGATAATCCTTACAAGAAGGCGTTTGTAAATGGTTCGAGGAGAAAGAGTCTTCTCGGAAGTTGCTCGAGCTTAAGTGAAAGCGAAGGAGGAGGCTCCTCAGCAGTACCAAGTACAAAAGTAAAGGCATATGATGTATCTACTGCCGCAAAAACGACTCGAAGGCCTCTCTCGTACCTGTTCGACACTGACTCCAGCATGGATGCTGTTATTATGTCTAATTCCACTACCCGTAAAGGCATTCCAGCAAAGAAAGGCGGGAGAGGAAGAGGGTCAAAGAAAGTAGAGAAGTCGGCCAAATTTTCTACATCTGACTCTGATGAGTTAGAGCTTCCTCCATCAAAAGAGCCGGGTTCCATAATGAAGCGAGATTCAGGTCCAATTTATTCAGACACGGATGACTCAGAGGCAGTTTCCAAGCAACATGTTCAAAGCACTATTGCCACAGTAGCAACGAAGGGAGCGCTGAAGGAATTTGCCAAAAACAAAAGGAGGGGGAGACAACCAGCCGGGACGGCTACACCCGTTTCAAAATCCATCCCCAAAGGAAGAGGACGAGGGGCTGGAAAGAAGAAAAAGAAGTCCGACGAGTTTGATCCAAACGAGTTAATTGTTCCTCAGCGCGAGGCTGCCAAGAAGGCTTCCGAAAGCATACGCTCTGTAAAATTACCAAAAGGGAAAGACGCTTCTGGGAGTGTTACGTGTGATGGATTGGAAAGTCCTGGACCTTCTGGAAAGGATAAATATCCAGTTCTTGGTCCGATGACTAAGGATAGTGAAAAAAGAAATCTTGTGGATGCGGAGACTCTCTCTGACAATGACGTTAGGCCATTACTAAAGAAATCTCCTGGGAGAAGAACTAAAAACAAGAAGCGGCCGGTTGAGACCAAGAAGGATGGGGCAAACAATACTACCGTCGGGAGCAGTGCTGCTGATTCTAAAGACGAATACGACTTTGAAGAGTTGGGCTCTAAGGATGAACGGCGTGCTAAGTCCGTCTCATACGTTCCGCAGCGCCAAGCTGCGAAAAAAGCGGCGGAACACATTCGTTCAGGTTTAAGTAATATTGTAGCTGCAAGATTAATTATTGAAGATGAGATGGAAGCTGCGCGGAAGAAATCCAAGACGGAAAGAGGTGGAAAGGCCGGAAAGTCTCTGGTCGCGCAATTTCCCGGTGGAGATCCAAATAAGTCACCCACTCGACATCTCCGTGTGAATGCGTCGACACCCAACCGTTCTGAAGAAGCTTGTAGCAAGGGCGAACCGAATTCGCAGGAAACTGTTACGAAACCTGCCAAGTTGAAGGATGGCGGCAAGAATTTGCTCAAAGGTTGGATTTTGTTTTACTAATAACTTATTTGTGGCAGTGGGCATTATGCACTCAATGGTTAGTAATGTCATTCAAGTTTACTAGTATTTAACTTTGGGTTTGTTTTACTTGGTTTTGTTTTGTAGTTTGTTTTTATATAATCGTAATCATTTCTACAGCCAGTAAACACTTGTTAGACCAAGTGCATGGATGGGTTGGTAAATGAATATGTATTGGTCTTGCAACTGATATATTATTTTCTGCTTTGCTACATAGGTTCTGGGTGTAATTTTGACTTATATGTTTTTTTTTACTTCCATTAGCTCCATTTAATATATTTTCTTTCCAAAGTAAATTACTAACTCGGGACTGAGTAAATGCGCGACATGATGGATGTGTTTGGTGCCTCAACGGAAAATTTTCGTGTATACCTGCACTACAATCCAACCTGTTTCATTCAGCTGATGGCTTGCTTGCCTTATTGTCGTAAATGATGGTAGAACTGGAAATAATTTAAATAATAATTTAGGTGATGGTGCTCGAGGGGGTGGTAAGACGGCGAAAAGAGACGTTGGGAAGCCTCCGAGCAGAGATGGGACGACTAAAGACACCGACTGGCCCTTTCTTGACAAGGGGTCGCAGTCAGCGTGTCGACGAAGTCGAGAACGGAGCAGCAGCTCGAGCAGCAGCAGTAGTAGTTCAGGGTCGTCCTCCTCTAGCCGCTCATCGTCCTCCTCCCGGTCGTCCTCACCTGGGTCTGCGTCCCCTGAACCCAATGTCCTCAACCCTAGAAAGCAGTCCTCCCCATCCAAATCCACGCCTACCAATTCGACGGGGCCGGTTAGGAAGCCTACATGGAGAAATGGTAAGTTAATATTAAACTTAAGTCCAAACTTTTGCTCATCTTTATAAAAGACTTGATGATATTAATATATGCGCTTGAGTCTCGAGTTCTGTCAATTCGTTTGTTCGCATTGATGGCTGAAAGTAAGCGAGTAATGTAATTATACGTTGGACAATGCTCTTCCAAGGTTCCTCCAAGTAACTTTGACTCGCGCAGAAAATCAAGGAAGTATTTACTCACTCAATTTGTGCTGCCTTATTTTTGGCAATTCTTCCCGGAAAATGAACAAACTTAATTTGTTCATTTTCAGTAAATCCAGAAGCCCTAAAATATTATTATATAGCTCAGCCAAGTACACATTTTTCAAATTGTGCCCCTTTAATTATTTTCATTTGTTTTCCCATGTCAGGAAGTTTGTCTTCCGAACGGTGCTCAATCCCCGGATTACGGGCGGAGACTCCTCCGAGAGCGAAACCTTGCTCCACGAATCGTGGACCCACAAAGTTTGCATCAGGGAGAGGTACGGTTAGAGGTTCACGGTCCTCCTCGCCGGCTCAGGCCTCTGGTCGGAGGACGTCAAACGCCAGTAATCGCCAGCACAACATTAGCACCAGTAGCAGTGGAAGCCATTCCAGCCGAGTTTGTAATCACGAGAGCCCTTCCCCCAGTAGAAGGTTCGACAGTTCCCCTACCAAGGACAAATCTCCGAAAACGAAAAGCCCACGAGGAAATCGAGAACCAAAGGTCGTCCCTCAGCGTCAAAAAGTCGTCAATCCCGCCACCGCAAGTCGCAAACAAACGCGAACTCCGCCCAAGGCACTAGTTAAAAGTGAAGTTGATCTCTCATCTGAATCTGAACCAGAAGCAAATCTCAAGTCCGATGTTCCAGCTAAGGTCAAAAGTCGAAATCCTTCCCGGTCATCTATTTCCCAAGTCAGTAGCAGCGTGGGACCTGGTGCAACTTCCCCCTCTACAAACAAATTTCCACAAAGGGGTAAGAGAAAAGAACTGAGTTTACTTTCGGAATCCGAGAACTCCGGAGCAGATGAGAAGGAGAATTCCTGCAACACAGCAAGTGTCAGCGCAATTACTCAAAGCCACGAACTCTCAAGAGCTGGCACCGAATCTCCCAAAAAACCAACTGCTCAAAAACAAAATGTACCTGTGACATTGTCGGTGTCGGTCCTCTCTCCCTTGGCCATAACAGCGGAAAACAAGGAGAAAGATCTGGCTGGAAACAGGTGTTCAGATTCAGCAGAGCCAGAGCCAAAAAGACCCAGAATAGATTCTTCGCAGACTGTGGGCCAATTACCTCGATCTTCGGGGTCGGGGCACTCAACGGAAAACCCTCCAACCAAATCTATATTTTCTCCACCTGGACGAGAAGCGGAACTTATTGACTTTGACAATGATCTCTACGACTTGGCTAAGAGTGCCACCGAAGATTACCAGTGTGATGCAGACGACGGTGGCCAGAGCAGTGGGTCCCTCTCGTTTTCATTTCCTCAAGGTTTTTTGTGTCGAGAAGATAACAAGGAAGACTCTGCAAGGGCTACACAAAATCTAGTTCAAAAATTGAGGCTGCAACAAGACTTGAAGAAATCAGGCGTTCCAAATCGAACATCGATTGATGGTAACTCTGGAGATGAAACTGAACAAGTGACATCTTCGGAATCCCCGCAAAACCGAGACGAAGTGCTGAATGAATCAACGCGTGGTAATTCTTTAGAAGAACCCCTAAAAAGCAGTCTGGACTTGTCTGCTCAAGCAACTACTCATACGTCTCAAGATCTACAAAGTCCACAAAGTACCTCATCTTCACATCCGCAACTTCGTATTTCTAACTACGTATCACCTTCAAATACTCCTCTGTCAGAGGAGAGATTACAGCCAGACATTTTGCCGAAAGAAGAACAACCTCCAGAACCTAAGCTCCACGATCAAGACCATAATCGTCCTGCACCTGGCTACTTCCAGCAGCAGCTACAATCCCGTCAGGAGCAACTTCAGAATAAAAATAATTGTATTAATGGAAGCGGGGCAGGCCTGAATGTTGGACTAAACGTACCCTCTGGTCTTGGATTTATCCATGGTTCCGGTCCTCCATCTTTCCTTCCCCATCATGGTCCGCCACCTTACCTGTATCCACTCAATTCAACGCTTGCCAACGTTGTAACTTCCCTGGCAAACGTGTCCTCATTGCCTTTCTACCACCCTATTCCACACCCTCCACAAATAAACTTGCCTACTTCTTCACCTAATTTATCATCAACCACATCGCTGTCAATCCCAACTCCCTTGTCCACACCTCCTTGCATGTCATTTTCTGCTGGCTTTAATCCACATTTTATTTCCACTACAATTTCTCCTTCATTTGCCTCGCCTTCAATCCACTCCATACAAAAATCATCTCCATCACACTCAATACTAACCGACTCTAGTTCTAGGAGGGGATCAGATTTGATTAGTCCTTCTGCAATGCTACCTCTTTCCAAACCGCCGTTGTCCTCGCCGTCATTCATCCTCTCAGGAACAGGCGTAAAAACCATGACCTCCACACCGCCTCCATCAACAGTGGCTCAAATAATAGAGAGTGTTATTCATGCGTCAAGCAATCATTCGGCGGCAGTTGCTTCTTCCATTGCCAATTTACAAGCACACAAAGTCAAGTCTCCAGACGGAAATGTGGTTTCAGAAACGTGTAACGTATACACAAATCAAGCAGGGTATGGACTGCATGGCAATGACACTAGTCAAGTCAACAAGCATGAAAATTCGTTGCCAGCCACCCCACCACAGTCAAAAGTTAGCCATTCCGATATTTCCGTCTCCGACTTCAGTGCTATTTTGTCCAACAGAACAACGGAGAATATCATTCCGGCGAAAGCACTAGCTACAAGGGAAAACCAAGTGGTAGCTGCCCCAGCCACCAACGCAGTTAGTCCCAAGGGGAATGCAAGTCGTTCAAGACGTTCTACTACACCACGAATCAAGGCTGAAAAGGTATTGGCGGCAGAGGAGGTCAGCCCCAGGCCTAGGGGAAGGGGGGATAGGAAACCAAGTGTTGCCACACAGAGAAGAGGTGGAGGTCGTGGGAGATCAAAAGGGAAAAATCTAGTTGTTACACCGAAGGCCTTGGCCGGCACCGTTTATGATATTAATTTTGAAGATGAATTTGGTGAGAACTCCGTAGATGGTTTAAGAATGTTGAGAGAAAGGCGGAAGTCCAGTGACGTTCACGACTCCAGAAAATCTGAGAGTTCAAATGCAAGTCCGTCGAACTCAGATGTCCAGTCTCCTAAATACAGAAGTAATTTAGATGGCGAAAGCGGTACCACTTCTCGCTCTGATAGAACACCCATTCACCAACTTCCGACACTTCCAGTTCCTGTCGATATGAGGACGTACAATTCAGTTCCAGAGATCAGTGGCAACGACACCACGGCAAGCATTCGAATTCCACATTCCAAAGATCCAGCCTCATTGGACATTGCGTCTTTGTTTACTGGGAAAGGGGCTCGTTTGAATGACATTCAAGAACTTGATAAGACATTGGAAACATTGAGCAGCGCTGTTAAAATCCAGACACCATTGACAACAAATAGAGCCCACCTCTTTAATAATGTGGCTGGCAATCATCAAAAGCATTCTCAGCAAGCAGCTCTTCTTGTGCCTGGTGGTGACTCAAGTTTATCAAGCTCCAAAGATTCAGACACTCCTTCTCTAATCTCAGATGACAAGGATTCCAGGAATCAGTTGAAAGTTAAGATCAAGGGACCATTCTTGGATGCCAATTACAGCTCCCATTCTCATCATTCCATTTCACAAGCCCCAGGTGGAAGTAACTTCCAGCCGCCTCATCATTTGACTGAGCCATTGAATCCCATGATGATGAACGTCACGCCGATGATGAACAATACATCTAACCTACGTCGAATGCGGAAAAAGGAGCTTCTGCGTCAATATTGGACACAAGACATGAACATGGATGGAAGTACTCTGAACCTCCCATATGGTGCTGAATTTGGCGTGGTCCCAAATAATCCTATGCCACACCCCCTCAGTAGATCAGTGATAACGATCCCCAAAGCCGTAGCATCCATGGGTATAATACCAATCAATGAGGACTACGGACAATTTGATGGGTTTGACAATGCTATTCTTCCACCTCCATTGGAGATTCCTATTGAGAAAAAGAGGCGAAATCGGGGTTTCTCTAGAGAGATTGCAGCTTTGGGCATTTGCCCACCAGAGGGAGGGAGGGATCGGCGTAGAGACCGCGCAATAGCAAACTCTTTAATGACAGAAGATCCCGCCGAAGCAAATTTGAAGAAAAAAGTTCGAGCAACACCTAAGCCCAGCAGAAGCACGTTCATTCCACCAACTCTAGAAGCAGAAGATCTTCTCTCCTCAGGCCCACACATCACCCAATCTAATGCAACTGTTTCTGTTAATCTTCATCCAACACCGAAGCTCAAAATTAAGTTTGCAGACTTTGCTAATAGCTTTCCAAACACAAGTGGTAACTGCGTTCCTACTAGCCATCAAAATGACATGGATACGCCAAATAAAAAAGTGAAGGGGAAACCACCTAAGAAGCGAGGCCTTCCAGAAACAGTGGCAACGCCTACAATGGAGGAGCTTAAGCGACAAAGTTTGAAATATCGTGAGATGGTAATGCAGGATTTTGCTAAAGCCGAGCAAAGAGACACTTTGAACTTGAAAGGAACTCGCAAACCTAAGAAGAAGCACAAGAATAAAAAGAATGAGAACGGCCAACCAAACGATAGCAGTCGCCCCGCATCACCTCCAACAGAAATCAAAATTATTCCTGACTCTGGTTTAGGTCGTAAACTAATACTTAAGTTCAGCAAAAATCGTACTGCTAGTACGAGCACTGAAAGTAGTGAAGTGGGATCCGTAATCTCAGTGACAACAAACCATGCAACTGCCAGCTAAATTTATTCATTATGGAGGAAGCTATCAATTCGAAAACGTTAAACGCTAGCTCTAGATAAAAGTTAAAATGTGTTGCAGTGGTTAGGTTTGGTGGTAGAACATACTAGTTTTACTCTCTGCTCATAACGAGAGTACAAAATTCACTTGATGTGCTTCCACATCCTTGTTCTCCCACAATTCTGTCATCCATGCATCAATTTGAAATGCTTGCTTCTGTGAGATTGCTCTAAAGTTTTTCAAAACTGTGCCCATTTATTTCTTAAAATTGCAGTTGCGTGGAGGAATCAGAATCCATTACTAATTAGATAAAACGGACTCCGCGAAAACAGGAAGAAATTTCTGTCACGGGAAGTGTATGTCAGAAAACGTGTCAACAGAAAATTTGAAAAACCGGTGGAACTTATATAAAATACAAGAATATGTTTTCATATTAGTGCGTACTTATAACAATGACGGAGTTTATAATCTGGACAAAATTGAATATAGCATGTAGTTCTTCTCGCCAACATTCAGCTTCGGGAACAAAGCAAACATCCCAGCATTTTCGGCGCTTCATATTTGGAGGTATTTATAGCCGAATTAGGAATGGATATAATATGTCGCTCAGTGAAAACTGCAATCAATTCTTGTCCTGTTAGCTTCTAAAGTTCAAACTTAATTTTATTCAAGTGTCAAACTGAAACTTAACCAGCTATTATTGCTCTCCCCATCGACTCCCTTAAAAACATACAATTATATAAAAATACTATAGATATTAACATTTTACACTTTAGTTTAATAAACATACATAGGTTAATATAAGTCGTGATGATATTCTAGTAGGCATGCTGTACGATTTGTATGCTATGTATAAATGTATGATGTTACTTAAATTAATTGGAGGCTAAGGAATTCGATGTACATAGATCCTGGTGAATCATTGTTAACTAGCGCTCTGTGCATAATAACTGTTAGATTAGTGAGCTCTTGTTCTAAGGAATCTTGCACAGGAACATTTTAAACTTGAAAGTTCTAGCTCTTTAGTAATTTGGCAACTAATTAGCCAAAATTCGTACTCATTGTTTTACATCTACAAGATAAATATGTTTTTGTGTTGTCGAAATAAATGTGACAATTGGAACTCAGCAAAATTAAACAGTGCTGTCATATTCACAAATCTTTAGAGAGCGTATGAGCAAGATTGCATTATGCACTCCAATGTAAATTTTAACAAGCTTTCCAAAAAAACTTGCTTAAAAACTTTAAAAAAATTTTTTTTAGTAATGCCAAGGCCTAAATCTTTTCATTATTTATACCCTTGTAGATTTTTTTAATGGCACTGATTTGTAAGTGGGCCTAATACGGTCTTTTGAAATGTGCCTCGAGGACTTTAATTCTTTTCTGTATATGGAATACACATTTGTCCAGTGTCCACCTTATTGCCCCTTTTTTTAAAAAAATTAAGAGAGCAGGCGATTTCACTTTAATTTCACGTGCTGGTCATTTTGAGCTTAAATGATGACATTGAAAGATTGATACTCAATCTAGACTACAATGACATAACTCCTATTTATTTATTTAGGGCAACATTTTTCGATAAATCATATTAGCATATTAAATTGCTAAGTTAAGAGTTATTTTGAACCAAAGTAATATGGAATACGTTTTTAGCATAGATAAACAATGGCGCATAATGCATGAGGATATGAAAGAACGTTCCGGAGATATCTTATAGTTAAAGGGAATGACGTGATTTTGTCGCTGTTTACCGCAAGTACACAAAAATGAAAATGCCAGCTCAGGTATAGCTAGTTAGGTCGCCGTGGCGAGGCCGGTCGATTCATCTTAGCAGATCAAAGGAAAAGCAGATGAGCATAATTTGTATTTGCTTTGCAAGCCTACATACACTCAGAAAATGTAAAGTTTTTTGGCAACAACGTTATGCATCCATAGCCACAAAATTTGCCGGGAGGTCGATCGTCCGCGTCTTCACGAAATCTTTAATCTAGGTAACTCAACCGTCAAAGCCGAAGTGCAGGTCACGTATTTTTCAAGCCGCGAATGCTTACACTTCATTCAGAAGATCTAATATATTTAGAAAATTGTCAAGCTTTTCCGAATGTCATATTATAACAGCACAGCAAGGAACTAATTTCATTCTAAAATCACTCCTTAATTTCTTTTTTTTTCAAAATAAGGCAACAGTCTTGCAATTGCAAATATTGTGTCTGTCTGTTTGTGCGACTTATTTCCCCATGTAGACAACGACTTTGGAGAGCATCTGGACTGTGTCAAAATTTGCTTTCTTGAATGGGCATTTTCAAGGAGATGGTATTGAAAATGTATGCGATTTCAAATGCACTTTCATGGCAACCACATTATAACAATTTGACCAGGGAGACGCAGGCGTTGTGTTATATAAACGTCTTGCTGGAAGCCAAACATCGTAAACTTCCATGAAAATAATACATTGCCCCATGTCCCTGAATGTTTTGAATCTTGATAATGAAACGAGAAAAACCCCCAAAAATATTTTTTTTAGCCCAGCCGAAGAGGCTCAGGTCCAAAACTAATAAAAATTACGGAACCCTTCATATACTTTGAAAACAAGCTTTAACTATTAACTAACTGTTCAAAGTTTCTTGTTGAAGTTAATCAAATTTTTGTAAATTGGATAGTCTGTCCTGCAGCATGCATTTACATGTATTTCACCTTCATCTCGACTTGGGTTAAATTCCAGAGAACACCACCGATCTGGAGGACTGACTGGCTCGGAATTGCATAATCTGAGGAGGATAGGAAAGCGTTAAATTGCTGAGTAAAAGCCGGGCAACTCCCGAGAACCGCGGAGGGGTAGGACAGACAGGGCTGGATGATTAAGGGAAAGAAAGCTTTCCGTTGTCGCCGTTCGTACAACGGAATTTGTGCTTTTTCCATGAGATGATGTCATGCGTAGTTGTCCATTCGAATGAAATCAATACACCGAAGCCCGGATTCAGGTTCCTGAAGGGGTAGGACGAGGACGAGAAGTATCGGGTTAGTCTCACTATGCTCCTCAAAATGGGTGAGTCCTTTCACATTTCCACTCCCCGCTGAATCAAATACTACTACAACTATTTGTAAACGAAAGAAAGTGTGTGCGGGGTGAAGTGAACGAGAGATTAACCACCCGAAGAACGTTTTACTCATGTTAGTATACGACGACTAATTGTTACTTCTTGCTTCCCAAAAATTCACGCTCCGCTCTTTCTTTCTCTAAACTCGCCTTCATTTTTAACACAAATCAAACCTTCTATTCTACTGCCTACTGCTTTGGGCACACCTACGCACAACACAAATAGTGCAAATTCCTACGGCTCTACTAATAATATTTCAACTTCTGGACTCACACTTTTTGCCTTCCAATAACCGGAAATTTATACCAAATCCGGATGGAGCCACCTCCTGCAAGAAAGGTAACTTTCACCTTAAGTAGATTTCACTTGGCTATTTGATGAATAATACTAGCTCAGTTAAACAGCAGCAACATGTAAGATTCTTTTTTGTTAATGTTATCAAATCATGTCCCCAAGACAAATTTTACTCTGATCGCAACTGGAAATATGTAGAATAGTTTTAAACGCTCTCTGCTGTATCTCACCTCTTAGCTTATCAGTCAATTTTCTGTGCTTCAAAAATAGCACCAGTCATCTAAATAGTGAATGAGCTTTACCTTAATTGTTATTGCTGCATTGTTCTAAACATTGTTTGTCACTTAATCCATTTTCGCCTGTTCCATTGCCGGATTTTCTCAGTAAACAGTTTACTATGCTCGCTTCGGCTCGTCCGAGTAGTTGATTAAAGCTGTGTAAGTAATCATTTGTTCATGTTCATGGCTGGATCACGATATCTAAACTATGGATCACGTATTTAGGCATTTGTCAGTACCTGAGTAGGCTGATTTAGTGTTTGATCTGCATTGCTTTTAGCGCAGTAACTTTTGCTCTTCAGCGGAATTCGGAAACTCTTATAGGGTTGGATTGTAGCGTTAGGGCCCCACGAAAATGTCCTCCAGTCTATAATGGATTAGATTTCTGTGGTGATCGATTATTGTGATCTGTGAAGGTGCACGGCTTTAAAATGAAATAGAATTTGACAGCCGTAGAGGACCAATTAATGCGATTATTTGGGACCACTTTTCCGATGATAGACATTCGCATTAAATTGGCATAACTTTAGTTTTATTAATTGCAATTTGCAGTGTAAAATACAGGAAAATATAAATT
Organism: Orthonychiurus folsomi; assembly: GCA_036851895.1. Taxonomy (NCBI): domain Eukaryota; kingdom Metazoa; phylum Arthropoda; class Collembola; order Poduromorpha; family Onychiuridae; genus Orthonychiurus; species Orthonychiurus folsomi. The sequence goes on along the minus strand of JAAXYW010000015.1, from coordinate 20,823 downwards.
GCATGAAGCATGTTCTTACAATGGGGCCATCTCACATTCGTAGCACAGAATGGGTGGAGACCACCATGGGGAGGAACACCATGATCTGGAATGGTGCTGTACAAATTATTACGCCTGGCAAATGAAAACTCGATTTTTGGCGAATTTTTAAAATTTGAATCAATACGTTGGAGTCAGTTACTCAGTTCGCTAAAAATCGAGTTTTCATTTTGCAGGAGTAATATTTTACACAGTACCATTCTAGACCATGGTCTTCCTCCACATGGTGGTCTCCACCGGCTTCGTGCTGCGCATGTGACGTGACCCGGACCCCATTGTTAATCAATCTCTTTCGTAGCTGGAATTGCAGAAGATACAGAGCACTTATAAGATCGATATGAGATGACGCTTAGTTCCGGTCTCACAATCAAATATGATTACTTTGACTACAAAAGAGCCACTCAATACTATTTTGATTTATTTCTGCTAATGAAGTTGGCAATCTAATGAATGTGCACTAGTAATGCAGGTGTTTGAAGTGAGTTTTACAAGACGTAATCAAGTATTTTTGATTTCTTTAAAGGTGCATAATTATATACGAGTTTTTTAAAACAAATTGTCGTTCTATCAGATATTTGATGAATATGATTTGATGGTCATACCAATCACAGGGGTGGACGCAGTAAATAATTTTTCCTTTACTCATACAAACAAACTCAGGGCCTCCAAAAGCGTCAAGTAGAAAATGGAGTTGATTGCACAATATGATAATTAAGTACTAATTCACCTACATCCGAAGTGTATTCCACTGTGCCTGTAGAATTATATTTAAAAACAAGCTGGTTTCCCGAAAAGACAACACCACAACAACCTTGTTTTTAAAAGTTGTTTGTTTTAACAACGTAATAGCTCATAGCATCCACGCAATCTGCAATAGACACGAGAATTGGAGTTGAGAGCTGTAGCCGAGCTAGCTATGAACATTAGTAGTAGTCTCGAAATTAGCAATGAGTTTTAAGTGGAGATGTGGCTATTCTGTACTCAACGGCAGGGCGGGATTTCGAAGGAATAGAACCGAGCTGAGAAACAAGAATTGCGATTATTTGTCCTTATTTAAGGTTAAATGTTTGTCAAACATGCGTCCAGTAACAATGAAAAACGTGCTTAATCTAACTTTTACATTTTAGGGTCCGTATCTGAAAACATTGAAACATGTTCATAACGAGCAAGTCGCCAGACTTCAAGCTAAAAATCAGCATGAGTGCGATTTGTTGGACGACATCAGGTATGCAAATATTGTTTTATCCCTGCCACTACTATGGTTAGATGACCTGAAATGCTTAATAGAATTTTTGAATCATATTTTGTATAATTTTAGGAATTTTACCAAGCAACGGTCAGTTATTGAAAAGACTTATGCGGAGGTAAGAAGACAAAGTGCTTTATCTGGTTATATACCTGAATGCGGAAGCTAATGTAAATGATTAGAGTGATAACGAAGTCTATAATTCAGGATTTACTATTACTGCTTAGTTCAGTCTTACTCTTTCTCTTAGGCACTTCTAAAAATTTCGAGTGCGTACTTAAATAAGAAGATTCCTTCCATACCCGATCTACGAGATGAAGATGAAGACGAGAAATGGTAAGTGTTTTTAAACAATGCGTAAACTGGGAATGAATAGAAGCATCACATGCAAGCACGTAATCGTATGTTTTTCCTCAACACGTTATTAAAACTTGAGTCGGCATGTAAGTAAAGAAGGGTTTTATGGTCCAATTCGTACCTCACATGCAGCCACAGAATTTTTAAGGTATCCCTTCCAAAGAACGTTGCGGCCCGCGTTCATCGGTTTCTCACTATATGAAGCTCGTATCGCTCGCCACGACGCCACTAAAAATAAAAATCGGTTAGCAGTTCCGGATGAGATAGAATAGAGGTACACACACACACAATGGCAAACATTCGAATTTCATAATTTTAAAACCCAACTAGGTATGTAATGCTGACAACGCCCATTTTTGGCAGCTACGTCATGCAATGTAATCGCGCAAATCACCATATTTCCTCTATTATGATGGCGTGTATAGTCCTCCGGACGTGAATAAGAACGGTTTTCTTACCGCAATGACTATAACCTTTTGAATGAGTTTCCGTGGAAAACTTGCCTTTTGTGCTTTTGGGGGATCTAAACATATATTTGCTTATAACAATGTTCTCTCACAAAAAATTCGAAATTTGTGTCGAGACCTTAATTGTGATCAAGTAATAACGGAACCGACGAGAATAACAGCTTCGACTTAAACACTAATTGACCATATTTATATATCCAACTATTAAAAATGTTGACTGGAATGCCATTGACAAGGCAATCGGCGAACATGACTGGTCAAACATTTTCCACAATCCAGGCATTCATCAGAAGCGGGGCCTGAAAATGTTGAAGGAATGGTGTCCCTGACTAAGATAAAAAAAGGAAAAGCTGGGGTGGCGAAAATTGCAATGCAGGAGGCGATATTAACAGAATCAATAGTTTGGCGGGTAAATGTTTAGCCCGTCTGAATTTGCACAGATAGAATGTGGCGGTTATATAATATAACATGGTTTTACCCACAATAAGTGATCTTGGCTTCGTGAGATTACTCCCCCAGCTGGGAGAGTGCTCATCAGGGGTTGAGTTTTTAGCGCAATAGTGAATAATATATCTGCAGTAGTGGATCGTTCTTTATATAATATAGCAGGGCATTTAAGCCTTACACTTATTGGTTCTGTTCACCTCTGACCTGAAAAATCCAGGCTCAGGTATCTGCAGCCTTCTAACAATTCCCGAATAATTGGATCGAATTTCTGTTGGTCGGGCCCGAGCCCAACCCAATAATGAGCGCTGTCTTGGAGTTTGACCTCCAGGAAGCCAAGTAGTCTAAGATAGAATTCCAATCGATGGCAAACTATGCTGCTCCATCCTGCCAATCGTATTCACGTCGTATGCAAATTAGAACCCAACCCTTCATTCAGATCCACGAAGAACCATACCACCAACGTGCTTATTTGCAACATAATTTGATTTTCGTGCTTACGAAAGAGGTCATTTCCATACGGTCACAAATATTGTAATCTAAACGGCTCAATTTGTATCAGTCGACGCAAATTGCAGGTGCAAGAACATAACTTAAACTCATATAGGGATCCCAAGAACGTGACTATTGTTGATACGAATGAATTTATAGTCTTCTTTTTTAATGCATCTTCAAGACGGTTACTAGAATATGCTTGCTTGCTATACTTTTCAGAGCAATACTCAATTTCACCAAATTAACCTTAAATCTGATAATTTGTTACTTTATTGATGGAAGTGGGAGTCTGGTGGTAAATTAAGGCCATAAAGTCAGCCTAGAAAATATGTCACACAATTCTCTGGATTATAATTAGTGTAAATATCATTTCGTCCAGGAATGTATGGAACGTTTGGCGTACAGTGTTGGAAGAAAACGAGAAATTAGCAAGGGCTAGATTGGCGGCTGTGGAAGTATTTCAGCAGCAAATAACGGATGATGCAAAGACAATTCGTCACGCTAAGCTCCACGCTTCCAGAAAGTGTCTTGAACAATTGCAAGTAGTTCAAAAGGAATTGCAGCTGAGTGTGGCAGAGTTGGATCGGAACAAAAAGCTGTACTTTGAGGAAGAGCACATGGCTCATGATGCTCGAGTGAAAGCTTCGGATGCTGAAGAGAAGTAACTGATTTTTTTAATTAAATTAAGCAGTCTTGTTCTCTATTCATTTACATTTTTACGAAATTCGATAAACTTGTGCATGATGGGCATTAGTATTATACAAATTTGCACGAATGGAAAGCAATTCGCTCTTTCATTTACCGCGGATTGGAGATGTAGAATTGAATTGAATATGCGCAGTCGACCAGAATTAAAATGCAAATATGCATGTGGCAGAATACAATTCTTAATTTGCTCCACAGCACAGCCATAGTGCTTTAGAAATATCGACGTTCAAAATTAATTACCTTTAAGGTGCCGCTACTAGTCTAGTGTTTGCTCTCTGCTATGGTTCAACAAACAAAATCATTGAAATTTACCAAATCTGGTTAGATTTTGCAACAGTTTATTTGTAATTTATCATTTACATTTATTAATTCCAATTATTTAGCGTGATCATTAGGTGATTTGCGATATGTACGCAATTCATGCTTTGTAAAGACACACAAAAGTGTTAATTCATTGCTCAATTTCTGACGACTTCTTCCGAATCTGCTTCACAATGTGTATTTTATTGAATGCTGGAGTCTGTCAGTGCAGCGAATGTGTACTATGCCACCACTGCACTGCAACTAGCTCACTTTGAATCTTGATTTACTAATCTCTGAAAACGTACCTATGTATAGGCACAATTATGTTTCTAGGTTGAAGAAGAAGAAAGGATCGATATTTTCTTCCTTCACTTCCCTCCAGCGAACTAGTGCAAAGGTAAGCAAAAAATTGCAAGTTGATTGCTATAATCCACTTTCAACTTTCCTTTCCCGGAAATCACTGAATAAATGAATAACAATGTGTTCCTTTCAACATTAACAATGTAGCTTAAATGATAACTGGCTCTTAGAATTTGATTATTGCCATCCTGAAAAGAGATTGAATTAAACTTGTGATGTTTTTGAAAGTGCTGTTTTAAGATTACATAACCAAAACGACTTTATTCAAATTGATATACCTTCAAATTCTAAACGTATTCTCGATAGTATTAGAAAAGGAAAACACAGGTTAAATCAAAGCATGTGTTTGATTTGCTCCAACTTTTTTGAATTTCCACATCCCCTTTTTTGCACTTCCGAGTACAACAGAAGTTAGATACATTGTTAACTTCTCTGCACCATCAGCAACGAAATTCCTTACACACAACGTCATTTTGTCTGATATTTGCCAATAACAGTATATGTTTCCTTTCTTTTCTTTGCAATCAAAGTTCTCTACAAAGAAGGAAGCTTGTGAGGAAAAGTCAACGGGAGCCAGGAATGACTATATATTTGCACTGGCCGCAGCTAATGCCCATCAGGATCGTTACTTCAATTACGATATGGAAAACTGCCTCCGTGTAAGTATTTTTCTCTCTGTTTTCCTTCACTTGATTCCCCTATAGTTCCCCACATGAAGAAACTCCGACCTAAACAGTTTGTCCACTTCTACCCAATCCAATCTTCATTATTTATTCATGTTGGAAAGTTGCTATTTCATGTGTGTCTCCGGATCGTTTCACTCTTGTTTTCATTCATAACCGGGTATTGTCACATAATATTCTCTGCACTTCTCTGTAAGAGCAAAATTATTGCAAGCTGTTGGTCAAGCACTGGCGGAGATTTATACATTGAATTGTTTGAGTGTATGTAGACTTGTTCGATATAGAATTTCGAAATGTAGCATGTTAACCATATATGGCTAAAAATAATTGTTAAAAAGGAAAGGACCGACAGGGGCAGAAAGACGGAAATTGATAAATATCCTTTTTCCTGTCACCTGCCTGTGGCTGTGGCAGAAAGTGAGCGTAGCGTTGGCTCGAGAGACAAGAGGGAATCGAGTTAGAAAGCAATAGAAATGCAATTATGGAAAGTGGAAGCTCTTCTTCTTCCCATCCGTCCGTTTGTGTTTTTTTCTTTAAGGACTTGTCCAATTCATCTAATAAATTGAAATGGAAAGATGAACTTATAATTGGCACTCTTTGCCTTTCAGACACTTGAAGGAGATGTTTATCACAAGTTGAAGGAATATTTGACGGTCTTGGGAAGAACTGAACTCCTGACGTGTTCCGCAGCACAGAATTCCTTCACGAAAATCAGGGATCAGGCTCAAATGGTGAGTAGTACATTGTTAATACCGCTCGCAATGGAAATACCGGTACATTAATACCGATGCAAGTGAGAAAAAGGAAATCTATAAATAGAATACACCAGCACCATGTCATTTGTCAGGCCGCAACTTAATTCCTTGACAATTTGAGCCATCATTGCGAAACTCTGTATCTCAATCCTATCTGTCAGGCACTAATTGTAGCATAGTAAATGTGGGTATGATAGCCAGAGCCCAAGGGCCATCCCAAAGTAAAGTTTTATTCTGACCCGGGTTTAATTGATTTCCACTTTTGTTATATTAGCCTTAAGTTTCGCAAAGCCAAATGTCAAGACTAGACTACACATGACACATATATGTGCTTCACAAATGGCCTTCCTTCCAAGGTGCTCACGAGGATAAGTTTTTTTTAAAGAGTTTATGTTTTAGACCATCTTTTGTCAAACGCAAATAACAATTTTGGAACGCTAATTGAAAGCCTTCTCTAATACTTTGGCGCTTCGTTAGAATTTTTTGTATCATCCAGTAAAACTGAATGAGATGGTCATGTTTGCTTACTGGGATGAAAAATTTAAATTTAAATGTTTAATCAATCTTGAATAAAGTCCTCGGCCGACCTACAAATATATATCTTGAATCTATTTTTGAATCTATCTTGTATTTGTAGAACAATACCTTAAGAAAGATAATAGATTTTATTATTTATTTTAATTTTTGCTTTAATTTTTGCTTTAATTTTTGCAAATTCGCAAATATATAGCTGTCACGGGATTACAATGTTATGTGCTGCGTGCAATATTACCCTGTGCTGAAACAACATATCCGCTACCCATTTGACGCTTGTGATGGAGACAATTGTCGACGAATAACTGAAGATCACGGATCAGGGGCAGCTCTTTCTCGGGAAGCAAGACGTTGGGCAATGAGTATTACAAAAGAAGTGAAAACTATTCGTGGAAGTCAGAGGAAACTCCAAATCTACCAGGCGCTCAAGGATGCCGGTCATCGCGTAAGGGAAATTTTCTAATCTAACACTAAACGTCTAAGCCTACTGTATAATTACTTTTTTAAGAATTATGGATGAGATTAAATGTTAGTTTTATTTCTTCTGTTGCATAGTATGATCCAGACGATCCGAACGGTCCAGATTTGGAGGTAAAAATGGATGATTTAAGGGAAAATATTCGGAAGGCTGAAACTGAAAAGGTCAAGGCGGAAGGATGCATAGAATGCCTTCGAGATGGGGGCGTCAATGTGGATGAGTGGATGAAAGACGTAGAGACTTTAACAGGCTTGGACATTCCTCGATCCAGCAGTTCCACGTCGGTCAAAACTGATGCTTCCGGAGTGAGTGTGAATCTCACATGCAATTTATATTGTAGGCTGTAATCTCAAGTGCGGGTGCACCTGCAATTCCCACTTCATATTTTTAAACTCAGATATAAATCTTGGAAGAATTGGGACTCCTTAGATTTTGAGGATAAACAGTTTGTGGTAGGAATGACACGATTTTGTTCAAGTCCTTGAGTACTGTACCTTGGTCTGGTGCAGTACAGTTCCGGAACTTCTTACTGCTTTTTTATCTTCAGCATATGCTTAAGACAATCATATCTAGGATTTTGGGAGTAATAAGAAAGTATTGTGACAGTTACTCGCTACTGACCTGTCGTTGGTATTCACTTCATGGAATACTTCTGCAAGCCGTTAAACTTTAACGACGAAAAGTTTTGTTATTGGTTTTCACAGGGCAATTTCGAAAGTTATATCTGCTATTAAATTCCAAGCACATTGCGATCATAAAGAGAGGTTGTGTCCCCTAATAATTCTGCACCTCAAGCCCACACGTTTTTATGAATGATAATAAACCCTAGATACCAGTATCCACCCGATTCCAATTCACTAACATACACGGGATTTAATCGCAAGTGCAAGGCACCATACTATAAGTCATTAGCCCCAGTTCCCAAATCTATTAAATCATTTTAAATATTTCTGAGAACATAAAGAATTTACTTTGACAACGCAGGAACCTCCCGCACGGCAACCTGAGGTGTTTTACGACAGTGATTCTCACGACACATCTTGGGACAAAGGAAAGGAAAATGAAAACAGAGCAGAAGTGTCAGAGCCAGATGACGATGACATTGATGGTGAGTCTATAAACAATTAACTCCCGTTCTAAACGTACAAAAATTCTCATAAAATGCACTTCAACATTATTCCACAATCCACTAAATTTTGCATTATGGAAGTAGATGCATGTGCATGCTAGTTCAATTTGAATAGTTTGTTTGGTTAACCTTCCTTTCTGGATGCGTCAAATAGTCCGAAGTTTAGTAATAGCATTTATATAGTTTACGATTACGATTACTTCAAATGCAATTCAATGCTGAAACGTAGTTACTATCATTTAGCCCACGTCGAAAGAGCAAAGATAAAGAGGGACAGAATCGAGTCTCTTGTTGCAACTTGGGATGATCCTACGAAGCTGGATTGGGGAGATGAGGATTCGAAAACAATTGAACCACCACCGATCAGTCCTCCGATTGATGTCAATCAGTTAGAGAGACGTGAATCCTGGTCTATTGATCCCGGTGCAACAGAACCCGGAGCTGTTAAATGTGTGGCGCTCTACTCTTACAATGTAAGTGTCATCGGACAGAATTTAAACGTCATTGTTTTTGCTAAGCAAATAAAAACCAATGCGTGTTGGATTTTTTGGTTGTCAACAAACAATAAACTATAATTACAGGCCCAAAACCCGGATGAATTGAGCATTGTTGAGAATGAGCATCTAGACCTAATTAGTGAAGCAGATGGGGATGGGTGGATCCGGGCCCGGAACTACAAGGGTGAAGAAGGATACATTCCGCAAAATTATGTGGAAATGGAAGGCAATACATCTGCAGCTGGTTACCCTCTCCAACCCCAAATCTCATTCTCTTCAGTGGACTATCATGTTCAGAACCCTAGTAACGAGGAAAATCCTACAGAAGAAGTGACGGCGACAGATGAGTATCCGCTGGATCACGACGACGATAAACCTAATGGAATTACAAATGGTTATCCAGAGCCTCCGGAGACAGACGACTATTTCAATTCAAATCTTCCTGAAGAGATTCCAGTCACGGCACCTACGACGGTCTCGTCTGGGCTCACTACTCCATTTATCAATGAGTGCCGTGGAGAAGGTAACCCGAAAAAATATTTAATTCATCTGATAATTGTCGGATTTTACAACGCGTATGTTCCATTCTTTAGAGGGTTCGTTTTGCCGAGCCCTGTATGACTACGAGGCAACGGCTCCTGAGGAACTCACGTTTTGTGAAGGCCAAATCATTCGAATTACACGATTTGTAAGTAAATGGGAGGAATGTGTATTACCAATAAAATTCAAATGGAATGTGTTGAATTTAAGATGCCGCACGATGAAGACGATGGATGGTGGGAAGGTGAATATGACGGGCACAAAGGCATGTTTCCTGCAATTGTCGTTCAAGAAAGTCGATGGGATGGTGAACCATTATCCCCAGAGGCAATTAACCAAATATTATTTTTATAGTTTTCTAAATGGGAGTTGGAATGCATGCATCTCGTATGGCTTGCATGTTGAATGTGAATAATATAGACACATCTTGTCTTCACTTCATATAAATATTTGGTCCTTTCCTTTGCTGTAGTTGCTAATAGATGAAGACGAGGATGATGAAGAAATGTCGGACTCTGGTATCAATCCGCCTGCATATACACCACCTGAAATTCCAGGAGTTGGGCTTTTGCCACCCGAGAAGGTCATTGTCACTCAGCCGACCCCTGAGCCAGAGAATGTACCAGAATCACATCCTAAATCGGGTATTTGTAGTGCAAGCTTTTATGTAACTATTGCTAGTCATGTGGATTATGGAATTCATTCATTCAGGTTCGTCTTACTCATATGATAAACCAAATTTTGAGTTGGAATTAAACAGCGACCAACAGCAAAAGTATCAGGCTCAGTTTGGTGATGATGGCGAGCCTGTGATAGACGTACCAGGTAAGTTAAAGGGATATGCCAAATTACAATGAATTTGATATTTGGTTTCTGCAACTCCTTTGCATTGCAGATGTAATGATTACTGAACCAGACAAGGATCATGATCAAGATCAATTCCCAGAAGAGGTATAACTCATTTATGAACTTCTTTTGTAATACCCATGCGGATCTAATCTGGACGGGGCAGAGTTTTCAGGAAGAATAACGATTACGTTATTACGAATCATTTGTTCGCTTAATTTTTTTTTTGTTTTCCCTGCTTTTAATTTTTAGCGCTGCCTTCGCAATATTCCCTTGAAAGTATGTAGCACTTGGGACTGGGTGGAGTCACGTCGTCAATATTTGTTAAGTAAATGGGTGAAATTCGATTGATTCCATCATTACCATCAAATGAAACCCCGTTTTTTAAAAATACAACTGGTTGGATGCAAAGAGAAAGATGTCAATTAAAGCTTACTTACCATTCGTAGGGTTATGGGATTATAATGGATTTGCTTACATTGTATGGTTCTACGAACGGGCTCAAGAAATACCTCTTATGATCTTAGCCTCGAGTATGCGGCAATAAATTCTTCTGCAAAGAGTCTAGCACATCTGCATGGGGCTGGCTGCACGCGTGTTTGCCTCCAGGTTGAGACAGCTCAGTTTGAGGTTGGCTTTCATTTAAATTTGAGAATTTGATAGACATCCTGACTTACCGAGTGTACTAGCTTTGAGAAAATGGTTAGAAAAGTTTGCTTTGTTTGTAGTAAGAGACTCAGTAGGAAAGTTAGGAGGTTTCTTGTTAATAACAATCAGAAATTAATGGAGCATATTCTGGCACTGGAGATTGCCCCAGCAGAAAGTATTCAGACTACCAGTGTAGTCTGCATTAATTGCAGACGACTTTGTGAGCAGACCAAACCACCCAGAATTCCGGATTCGGTACCAATTACAATTACCCACGCTGCTTCTAACTTATCTGCGGATTGTTATGACGCCCCGCCAATGGAATACGACCCCATATTAGAAGTTGATTTGACAACTAGCCCTGAGACAGTCGTCACCGTAAGATCCAACGGTTCCTACAAAGTTTTTTATTCAGTTTATTTACTTCAGCTATTATTTTTTATTTCTTTGTCAAGCCTGGCCTCGACCTGAATATAATAATTTTTAGTATTAAGTGTAAAATTATGTAGTGATTAGTTAGGCAGAATTTTAAATGTTAAAATGGCTTAACTAATATAAAATTTTACATTTTAAGGATGGCGATGATTCAGGATTGGATGTTGCACAAATATGTGTCACTGTAACTGGTGAGTAAATTGTGGAATTTTATATTACATTTAAGGTCCGCACGGAACTCGGTCGCAGATTTTGTCCACCGTTGCGACCTTGCTACAAAACCTTAAAGTGTAAGAGCAGCTGATTGATAACTGACGTTTTTCTTCTACTGTTTAACAAGCTCGGTGTAAATTAGTCCGTAAAATTAGCTGAATTGAAGTATCAGAAAATTTAAGTTGTCAAACTAAAGATCGAGTTAGTGCTTGTGACTTTACATGGATTGGTCGTTCTGTCTTCTTATGTGGATCACACACATGATTCAAACATGAGAAACTTATCAATGTTGCTCTTAGAAGTTCCCATGTTTCAAAATAATTACCGCTTAATACTAAGACTTGGTAAACGTGCGAAGAGTTTTATTCCAAATAAATGTAAAAGTGCTACAATTTTCTATCTCAAAGCTGCAACCCCGATGACGGAAGAGCACAAGACATTTCCAGGCGAAAGCAGTGAGAAAAAAGGCGAGGAAAAAACTCCCGAAGAATTTGCGGATTCTCCAGAGATAGAAGCTTTTGCTGATTTTTCACAAATAGGGGATTCATCAGCTGGTGAAGATTCATTGGAGAACCCAACTGAACTGCAAACAATCGCAGAAGAATCCACACAGGTGGATGTAGCCGAAGTCGCGGACAAGGTAGACGTTCAGGAAAGCATCGAGGAAACGGAAGAATTGAGCAGGGTGGTTGGATTAAAATCTGGTCTTGAACAGCAGAAGAAAACTAGTCTCGAAATTGAGGATAAGGATGCAAGACTTTCTCGTGGCGAGAGTGGGGAAAGCCCTGTAACCCCGGAAGAACTTGATGTTCACAACCTGGCCAAGTTAGAATCACTTAAAGAGTCAGATGCATAACTTGTTTTCAAATGGTTTTATCGGTTCACTACTTAAAAATGCACATATTTGCATCAGAAAATTAAAGGCACGATCGAGGTGTGTCTCAAAAGTAAGCAATTTTGAGAACTTTACTTTTGAATTGGGATTGTATGAAATTGACTAGATCACTTGTATTACACGAGTTTGCATGCGCGGACTATTATGTAGTGTTCAGTTGGACATGGTTAAATTTATTTCAATAATTTGGTAGCTATAATTGTATAAGTGAGTCCTTATGTATTTCCTCTCTTGAAGTGGAATCAATAATACATAGAGAAAATATTTATGTAGCAATTTACTCTGCAATAATAACAAACATAAGTGACTAGATTTTCAAAATGTCCCGAAACTTAAGGATGTAAATCCTATTCAAAGTACACAATAATATATTTGGGTACATTCCAAACGCTATTCCTAAAGCAAACGTTTAATTTCCGTGAAAGAGCTATCATTTAATGGCATTGAATGATTGTGTTGTTTAATTGTCCGTCAAATTAAGAGTTATATTTTTGCTCTGAGGTGAGTGTCACATTAAAAAACTGTGTAATAAATAGCATATTAGAGCGGATGAATAAATTTTTTTTGTTGAGAACCCCGACGCGAGCTGGTGTTTATTATACGCTACGACGACGGGACTAGTGCAGCGAAACGCACTTTGCCTACTTAAAATCTTAATGTCTGGTCAGGTTGGTTGAGTTTGAGATGCTATCTTAGTTCTTTGTTAATTCACCTGGGCTAGATATCAGAACTCAGTTAATAGGTTGCCGAAAATTTAATTGTTATTGTCAAATTTGTATTACTACGTTCGATTCATTAACAGCAAGCGACAAGCGGGCAGCCTCATTTCTATTGAACTCTGATTAATGAATTTACATTTTTATGGTTATAAAAAATTGTTGAATGTGCTCAACTATAGCATGACACAACTACAGTTCTTCACATTATTGAAAATCAAATCCTTTCTCCTTTTCTTCATAGAAATTATTTTACCGTATTCGGTCTCTAATGAATTCATCATCGAATGAGTCTGATGATTCATTATTCACTCAAGGTGGACAAACTTAGCTAGACTTCAGGCCTGGCGTACCAACAATAATTTAGTTTTAGTGTTGCCATATTTGGGAAGAGTCGAGGAGATAAAGTTCGAACAAATAATCATTGCGGCATCGAGCCCAACATAAGTGAGTGTCATACTAAGTTAATCCATGTAGGTAGGCCTATTAAAAATTAGTGTTCGTACGAGAACAAATTAAAGTAACCAGGCGGAGGTTCAGTAATTAAAACTCAGTAATAAGTGGAGCTGGAGATCGTTGAGTTGTGTAAATAAACTTTCAGCTTTAATGCGACTTTGTTGAATTTAATAATACTTAATATATAATTCATATAAAGACCTGCATTCGACCATGGGTCAATGCTTTAAGTGTTTGGTCAACAACTCTGAATTGGGCGCTAATTATTTAAAAGAATCACAATAGCACAAACAGGACACCACAATACAGCAAGCAAATCACAAGACAAAAAAATATTCACTACAAAATTATAAATCAATATATCATGATCACCTTGTACATATTATAATAAGGATTCCGCCAACATAACTGTAAGTGACGCCGATGTCTTACTTTTTACAAAGGTCTTTTCAAATGAGATTCAAATACCGACAAATAATTGTGGGATCTATAACAAAAGTTGACTCTCAAGGGCAAAATTATGACTATGCAGGGCTGTATTCTTCTGTCACAGCATACGACCACCCCGTTGTTGAACGAGCATTGCATTAGAGCATGGAACATTTTATAAATAAAGTCTTCCTTTTTAAATCTGTGTGCCTTCTAATACTACAATTACTTGACTATGATGAATGCCTGCTAAGGCTTTATTTGAGATAACGATTACTAGATTGAAATTAAGTTGAAGTACACATGACAGGGAGGGCTTTACTAATTAAAGTACACGGGTAACACTTGTCCAGTTTATGGTTACATCCAAGGTAGTAACCATTTGCTATTTCGTAAAATACTTTTTCAAAATGGCATGAAATTTTTACGTCAAAATAAGATTTTCATTTCAAATTTATTCATGTTCATCGTTAAGAGAGGTGAGTTGCCCTAATGCTCTGACAGATTCCATCATTACGATCTTTCCTTGTCATTCTCAATGTAAATCTGTAGCAAAATTTATAGGTCTTTAGACGGAAAGAATAAGTTCACTTTTCTTGCACAATGCTTTCTTACCTCGCTTATAATCACCCAATTCTCACTTGCGCTATTAAACACAATTCTAATTACAGACACAGGATTCAACGGTTCAGGGATTTGACCGTCCAAATGCCCAAGTTCGTCAAATTCATCTGAAAAATAAGTTAGGACAGATATTAGAAAACGGAACTAAATACATTACATTTTAAATACGTTGGCAATCCTCTCTGAAAACATGACATCAAACAATGACATACCAATCTGATAGAATCCATCAGCCGTTTCATGGTAAGAAAATATTGAACCAGGTCTGTTCAAAGGAAGTACCTCTAAAGTAGCATTAGCCAACTTATCTGAAGGATGCTCGACGTTGCCAGTGACGACTCGATAACTGCAGAGAAACAAATATTTAATAGCTATTATATATAGTAAAACAAGCCAAAATAGCTCCTAAATGACAACTTACGATTTGATGAACAATGCTGGGTCATAAGAGAATTTAATTGTGTCACCCTTCGCAGGTGCTAATCCCCAGAAGTACTCCTTACCCTGATAAGCTTTTACAAGGGCAAATTTGCCGTAGTGTTTCAGACTAGTTTCCACTTTAGCGTCAGGGTTGTCGTGCTTTAAAAATAAGTCTAATTTTCCGAATTGTCGATCCTGTGAAATCAGAAAACAACTATTTGTTCGCGAGCAACTGCAAGAAAAAAAACACATACCTTCAGCTTCTGAACCTTCCCCGACAAAGATGAGATCATTCCAATGTGTTGGAACAAAGAAGGCTTGAAATGTATCCAATGCTTTCCCAACTCCTTTAAGCACTTTTTCTACGGCAAAGAAAATACAAAATTTAGAAATCATGCCAGAATCAAAATGTGAACGCAAGTACTTACATGAGACTGGTCCAGTTTGCAATACTTTACACTAAAAAAATGAGATAGGAGCCAATCACCCGGCTTATCTCTGTAAAAAATTAAGAAAAATTCCACTAGCCTCCACAAATCTGAGCTTCGGAACATCTTTCCTGTCGAGTTAAATGAATATGAGGACCACTATTACGGCATAAATTTGTAAAACAATTCAGTACCAATAAACCCAAGCTGACAAAAGTCTAGCATAAACCAATCCTCCTTCTCCATAGTCCTTTGAAGAGCAAATGATTTTATGGCAGTTACAAAACCTTTCTTGCTTAATACGTCATCTTCAAGTTGGATATAATATGTGCCGCGATTCTGGGCGTACAACATTAAGTAAGCGTAGTCCAAGTTTTGTTTTGTCCTCCATCTCGTTCTTTCTTCTGAATCTCCAAGCGTTCCTTTCATATTTTTAAAGTCCGGGTAAAAGTTGACAGATGGAGAAACTACAGTCGGAACAGAAACTTATAAATAGAGGAATCTATTGCTGCAACATATTTAATTTAAAAAGCTTACTAATCTCTATCAACCCTGTGCTAATCTCTCGTTTAAATCTGAAGAACACAATGTGATTAATAATTCGTTATTGATATTCAAATAAATCAGGGTTGGATTTGTTATTAAAACTTACGCCTTGCTAATAGAATTTACAGTTTGTTGGACAAAAGACACATCTGGCTCAGCGATGAATACAATAATGAGCGTATCGTTTTTCTCGATCGGAAGCATGGAATTCATTAAATTTTGCAGAGTTGACAACAAGTAGCTTTGCCCAGGTCGCTTTACAGTAGGAATCCCTATCACCAGTGAAACTAAAACACCAACAAATGAAATTAAAGAATGTGCATTTACAAGGACTGGACCGTATTTTCATGGTCTACCTCCAAAACGTTCTCTACCAATGGTTAAGGCCGGTATTAGAGCGTCTTCATAGTCCAAAAGGTAAGGTAAGGCATTGTAAATGTTCATGGTCCGAAGACGTGTCTGGCTAACACTAATGGGGGGCAGTCCTCTGGAGTCCTTACTCTGCCTCTCCTCATTGGCTATACTAGGGCTGCAACCTCGACCAGGATCATCCCGCATTAAAAGCAACTCGCTTCGAAAAGATCGAATGACCGATTCCCTTTAAAAACATAAAACTTTACTTAATTCCTCCCTTCTGCAAAGGTTTGAATGGACAAATCACAAACCAGTAGCCAGCCTCGCATCATATGTCTGTCTAGTTAATACCCAACCCCTGAAAGCTGCATTATTCGAATGGTGCATTTTCAACCATAACAATAATGAATTAGCTTTTACCCAGTGCCATAGCGCACGATACTGAAGGTGTGGAAAAAAAGTTGTTTGGAAAGCTTCTTGTGGGTGTGGTTTTATTTTCCACAAATTTTATTACACCACCAATCGCATTTGTAATCATTAATTCCACCTTAAATGAGGAAAACCAATACGCGCTCACGCGGGACACCCCTTACCGTAATCGAAAATCGATTCGCATGATACATGAGAATTAAATCAGTTACCGCTTATGTTACATTTATTGCTAGGATGCTGCTGCTCTTTGGTTGGAATTTTGTGGTTTTTACCCCTCTTAGCAAGTGAAGTACATACCCTTCCGCAACACGGGTTTCCAACAAAGCTAGAACTTCAAGAATCTTGGTTTCCTTGTCCTCGTCTTGATTCAAATTTCAAATAAAAAGTTAACACATTATGCTCATGATTCTACTTAAAGCCAGCAATACAAGATTGTTCCAATAAATGTTGTAGTACAAAAAAATTTTGACGGTGCTTACCAGTTGGAGTACTGATGTAAAAGCATCGAAAGGAAAAAATGACAAAAAGAGTAATAATGATTGCGACAATTCGATATGGAAATTGCATCTTGAAACCCAGTGCTGTTTGCTGAATCGGGATCCTGAAAACGAAGTACTTTGGACTGCATGGACTGGCTTTGGCTTCTGTCTTAAACAAAACTATCCAACATCACAATTCGGCCAGAGAGGTTCACCAAAACTTGACAAAACATATATGTTCCTTATGGAGAACTAACTAATGAACAGCTTGACTCCAAACTAAGGGTCAGTCATGGTGGTCCAGGCACAATTCCTTTTGATTCAAAGAATGTTAAATTTTGCGTGAATATTAATCTGGAAATCACAGGCTTTGTTGCTTATTCTCCATCTTGCGCCACTCCTAAAATACAAAAAACAGAGCTTTAACAATAAATGCAAAAGATTTCGCCTTGTATGTTAAACCAATGTATGCATTATTCTCTGTTGAAATGTTAGCATAATTTGAGTTTGGGCGTCACACCGATATCACTTGTGGTGAACCCAATTTCCGTTTAATGCTGCCTTTCGCAATCAGTTTGAAACAAATCAACATTGATTGAAATGTGTATAGTCAAATAAAAATATAGCTGTTTTTTTTAAATTCAAAATTGAATTAGGAACATTCACGACACACGTAATCCAAAAAGCAATTAATAATATTTAGTGTACCAAGTCAAAATACAAAATGGCCCTAAATACAACTGTCTGTTCTTTAGCAAATAAGCGTTAAAATTCAAATAACAATGGGCAACTGCGTGCTGTTAAATACCTTCGATTATTTTCATGCGCTTTCAGAATAAAGCATTTAATTATTTAATCCGAATTGTTGAAAGCCCCGACACAAATTTACTATATTTGAAGAGAGAAAATCCAGTTCTCTGGGGGAGACGTGAAGTCAATTCATATTAAATTATTCAAGCAATCCTCCACTCAATGCAAATTCGAGTTGACTGCTAGCGTGCAAAAGTTCTAACTATTGGTAAAAATCACAAGTCCAATATCAGAAGGCTAATCAAATGAGATGATGTCCAAACCGAACACACGTCTAAAACTTGTAGTTGCAAACTGTAATTGTGCATACATTGAATCTTGCATGTTTGCATGTATAGGAACTTTAATAAATCAATGAAATTTAGCTAATACTAAATATTAATGATAAGTAAAGTAAATTAACAGTAGACGGACAAACCCAAAAATATATACATGTACTGCAATGTAATGTTTGCATGAATTATATTTTGTATACCTGCCCACGCCAGTTTAAAAAACATCTCGTTGAGCTCGGCTTACTTAGATTAACTGTCTGCATAAACTCCTGTCTTTAACTTCTTTACTGTATGCTCGACTCAATAGTAATTAAACAAGACTTATACGGCTACTACGTTAAGGTTGAGTGTCAGCTACTACGTGACGCCAAACACATGCAGGTTGAGAGTCGTCCTTCAATAATTACCACAATAATATTCGCAAACATTTCCTACGGCTTAGGCCGCAATGTTGTTTACAATAGATGCGATGATGTGAAGAAAAGTCCACGGACAAGCAAAGCAAGATCGCGGCGGATAAGCTTACATATAATACATCTATGAGAAAGTAAAGCATGAACATTGATATATAATTTGATTGCTTATCAAATAAGTTAATCTGATTTTAGTTCTTTCCCACTTCATATTTATCCTATGTATCTCCTGTGAAGAAAAACTCAACTGGATCCTACATCTTAGAATTAATCGCAAACCAAATTGGTTTAGACAATATCAATAGAAATGGAATTCTATTTGCCTTCGAAAATTCCAGAAGAGAGACAGGGACAACTAAACTCTCAAAATTCATTATTAATTATAAACTAATTAATTATAAACTGCAACAGTTAAATTTTAGTAGAAACTGTATACAAAACTATTAAAACTGAAGCACTAGGAATTTTGGATTTACTCTAGGTCCAAGAAATCAGGGGTAGAAGTAGAACTGACTGAATGATGCATGGAAAAGGGGATACTCCTTGCCGTCGTCGTCGTGCTCGCTGGAGCTGACTAGCAACCTATCTAATCGTGAATTTGAATTTTCGTTAAAGTATTCGCAATTCACACCTACCTGAGGAGTTTCAATGCAACTGCAACTGCAACCAACCCAGCCCACCACTTAAGAAATTAATTGTGACATAACACCTCAGTTCTAGCTAAATGCTTGGCAGAAATACTTAAATACAAGCGTAGAAATTAAATGCCCCAAGTAAGCAAATTTGTATACAGTGCTCGAACAGTAGAAGTGAGCATTAGTGGCCTTCTCGTGTTGGAAAGCTAGTTTGCCCGACAGGTTGGCGTTGACTCGCCTGACTGATTGAAAGGACAGGAATACCTATTCTCTTCCAGAAATTTGTTAGCTGACACGAGTTGACGCTTGAAGCCTCACCAACAGTGGAGTTTGCTTTAGCTAAAGTCCCGAATTGGACAGCATCGAAAGAGATACGAATGACAGAAAAACACAAGCAGCAGAAATGCTACTTTTAGCAATAATATAACTACGACTAAAAGCGTGACTGAGCCACACTACTACTAATTACCAACGGGCAGCATAGCAGCGCCTCTTCCAAAAATTGTACATTGTGTTTTTGTTATTTTGCAATTATTGTCATCGCCTAAAAGGATATTTGCCTAATAGCGCATACACGAATGAAGTAAAGATTTAGCTTGTTAACTTTTATTGTCATGTCCCGAGATGTCATGGCAATTGTATTGCTATGGTGAGCCTATATATGTACATCAACACGGGGACTGCACAAACTAGAGTAGCGCACTGTGAAATGTTCGTGTCCTGCCAAAGAGCTCCGTGTCCCTCACCCCAAATCACTAACCATATATATTATATTCCAAAAATTAAATAATTCAATACTGCACCACTACCAGCGCACGTGCGTCGGCGTCAGAGCATGAATTCACGTTCTATTCTGATATTATTTCGAGACTTGTGCATTTGAAATCGTGTGGCATGCTGGATTCCCTACTGACAGTGACAATGCTGCGAAGCTCACAATAAAAATAAAATCAATTTAAAGCGGTGTGCCTTGAACGGAATTTGCATTAAAAATAATCACTAATTCTAAAATTTCACTAATTATTTATATAACGCTGTAGTCTTTTTTCCTCCTGTTTCTTTGAAGTTGCGGGTTCTAAACCAAAGTATAGGCCGAAATATTCAGATTCTGCTGCATTGTAAATGATCTCAAAAATTTTACAATTAAAGCTCTCAAACTTTAATAACGGTACTTTGTCAATTCTAATGACTTCCAAGTTTATCGAACTAAATGTCAAAAAGTTCTATCAACCTACTAGTATTCGACATACATGTTTGATTAGAAGGACAGGTAGATTTGTACTCAAGGTTCGTAAATTTGACGAGGTTAAAAATAGAATGGCAAATGAACTTCTTGGGTTGTTTCCTGATAAATATGTACAAGTATGAGGTACTTAAAATGGCACATGGACTCGTTTATAATGACTGCCCCGAATACTTCACTGATTATTTCGACCCATCTAAATCATCTTCCATTGTGACCCGCAACAAAGAACATTTTTCAACTGGCATTGTATGTAAGTCCAACGCGGGTAAGTGCTTCCAGTTTATTGGTGCTCAGCTATGGATTAATCTACCAAAAGGTATAACCGACGTGTTTAATTTTAATGCTTTTAAAAATTGTGTAATGGATTTGTTCCTACAACAGTAATGTGAGAATATATGACAATCTTCCAATAATCTTGTTTAGTAAATAATCTCACTTTCGTTTAAAAGGAAAATGAAAGGTCCCTTAACCCAAGTTCAAGGGTGATT